>APFE030946337.1:0-56826 GCA_000404065.3 Pinus taeda | reverse complement strand
TATATTTACTTAAAGAAAAATAAAAAAAATATTAATGTTGAGTGGTTGATTCATTACATAAGATTAAATGAGAAATAACATTGAAAATTGTTGATAACCACTATTTTAAAAAAAACATTATTTATTTTTATGATAACGAAAAGAAGAGTAGAATTACAAGGAATTGAAGTATCTCGTAATCTCTTTATCACCCATCTCTTCTTCGTAGATGACATTAATATTTAGCAATGGATCGAGAAGAGGCCTGGACTACTTAAAGGAAGCTGTTTCTCTTTTACAAAAAGCTACAATTATGATGATTAGCAATAGGAAATCACCCATTGACCATGCATGCATATCATATGAGAATATCCATAAAATCTAAGACTATCTACCATTCGAATAAAAGCACACTAAGGAAAGTTTTAAATACCCAAAGTTTCATTTGAATTAAAACAACTATAAGAAAACTAACTAGCAGTGGCTGGTGGGCAAAGTGGAAAACAAGATTAAACACTCATAAATGGTTGTCAAGAGTAGGTCATCTAGTACTTATAAAAGTGGTAATTGAAGCCATACCAGTTTATTGGGCTCCCTCACTTGGGTAATAAAATGAGTTTTACAGGACACTAATAAATTGTTTAGCGGATTTCTTTGAGGAGGGAGCAAAGAAGAACATGCGATTCCCTAGATATCATGGAATAAAAAATCTCTTCCAAAATCCTAGGTAGGGTTGGGGTTGAATCACCTCCCCAATTTTGCATCACCCTTAGCAGTGAAATCTAGTTGAAGGCTCATAACGGTTGAGAATCTTTAGACAATGGTGGTTACTAGAAAATACGGTTTTCCCTTAAATTTAGACGAATTGATAAGAAGTCTTCAAAAGGACCCTAATTCATCAACAATATGGAAAGAGATGATAGAATCCTTTAATCTAGTTGGAGTTGGTATAGCATGAAATATTGGAAATGGGGAAAAGCTCAGAATTAGATTAAACCCCTCGGTGGGAAGAATTAAAATTTCACTCACCGTTTGGACGTGGTCAACAATCTAAATGCACAAGGACAAGTTTTTGAGCCAAATTCTAAATGATATAAGATCCGCGTTTTGGTCACTAGGATGGATGAATGGTGAGAAACTACAACTAGGGAATGAATTGGCAGAATTATGGTAGAAATACACTCTCACATTAATAAGATCACATGCTAGACTTACTGATCGAGAGGATATCTTAAGATGGGCACATGCACCATAACGTCATTACAGACCAAAATTTAGATATATGTTATAGATTGAATATTGGATCCAAGGAGATCAAGAGTAATGGTGGTACAAAGTGTGGAAATTTCATTACCCAGTGAAATCCAAAATTTTCCTCTCGTGTGCTCTCAGGAAAAAAATGTTCTCGGCCTTGGAAAATTTACAAAAAGAAGGAAGGACTAAGCTAGTGTAGCTTATGCAAGAATGTAGATGACTCAATCACACACTTGTTTATAAACTAGCCCTTTGGTGTCAGGACATTAGATCTCATCAAGCACATATTGAGATATAATATTGACTGGAGAGGCCAATCCTTTGAAGAAGCTTGGAGGAGGTAGTGGGAAGTGACACATTATAAATCGAAAAAGTTATATATTTGGTTTATTTCTAGGGTATTTGGTTAGCCAAAAATAAAGAAATATTGAGAGAGATCTCGTCAACACCTGAATGAATGCCATGCAAAATGAATTTATTTTTTCCCTTATAGACCACAAAATAAAAGCCATTGTAACCATGGTCATGGGGAAAGAAGAAATCAACCATGAGACCCACTAGGCCTACTTCGAGCATGGTTACTACCAGTGATTTTGCACAGATTCATAGTTTCTTTTTACTAAATACTAAACAAGGTGTGGGCTAAATCAATTTAAATTATGTAATTAAAATGGTCAAGTTTTTGTATTGAACATGTATCTCATAGGAGTATTTTTAATCGTCTTTTTGGGTATGATAGAAGCTCTAAAGAGACTCATGTGATGGATAATAAAGAACGTGATGGTCATATGAACTTTTATTTTAGGTTTTAGGTTACAAACCTGCTCTATAGATAGTGAATGCAATGGGTGTGTACAATATAACCTTTTATATCTCAATAAAAGGTTATGACTTTTCTGCGAAAAAAATAAGAAGTATTATTGATTATTTTTTTTAAAAGTGGTGAAAATAACCATAATCTTGTTATTAAGTAATAACAAATATAATAATTATTAGTTGTTAGTGTGGATAAACTTATTATTATAGAAGAAAAAAACATGATATTTAAAATACTCTATTTATAATTCTTAAATAATGTTCTGCTGCCATTATAAATACTTTATATTTTCGATTATTAACTTATTTCTTACATTTATAAAATTGTTCTTCTATTTAATAAAATACATTTTTAAAATCCTATTGTAAAATAAATTATCAAAAATAATAGATATTAATCTTAATAAGGTAAATTACTATAAATTAAATTAATATTCTTTTTATATTCTAATACTTTATAAATTCTAAAATAATTTTCTGTCTTTATTTTATAAAAATTATTCCTAAAACACATTTCCTTTAATATCTTGTAGAATATTGTTATCAAAATGAAATCCTTGTTTCAAATGAAATCCATGAGGTGTATCCAAATTGAACTCAAGGTTATTAACAACTTTGAACACCATTAGCAATTGCAATGTTTCATTACCTTTGTAGAAATAGAAATATAGTGTCAAACTTCCAAATCTTAGATATCATCTAAACTAATCAATAACTCATAACCCTATAATTTCCTCAATCTTTCAATATTCCACACTATTTGAACAAAGCATCCATCTTCACTTGAACCTAAAATTGCCTTTCAAACTATGGAAATACAATGTGAGTTCATCATAGATTCTTTCACTTTTAGTTTTTGAGAATCATTATAATTTATCACTAATAACAATAATACTAATACATATGCAATAGTAGAATCTCTTTTACTAAATCTAATATAACTGTAAAAAATACAACGAATCAATCTTTATTAAACAGTTGAGCAGCTTACAGGTGTGAAACACCACCTATAAGACTCCCTCTACAGTACATGCTCTATTATTCATTCATTATAAGAGTAATATATATAACAATCACACATTTAGGGAAGTTGAACTAAATCCTATAAACCAGGAACAAAATCCTAATCTAGGGTTCGGTTTGAACTATTTCTACATTAATCTCAACACTTCCCCTTAATGGACAAATTAATTGACAAATATACCTAACACTTACCTAAACAACTCAAATTTGATTCTACCAAGATGTTTGGTAAAAATATCAGCAACATTGTCACAACTATTACAATACTCAATCTGGATTTTTTTAATTAAACTTTCTCGTTGAAAAAATGAAATTATGTATTCATATGTTTTGTGTTCTTATGAAATACTCGGTTATTTGCAAGTTTGATGGAGCTCTGGTTGTCGCATTTGATCATTGTTGCAACCCTTTGTTCTTCTCCAACATCAATGAGAAGTCTCCTCAACCAAACTACTTCACATGTTGCACACATAACTTGATATTCAGCTTCGGTAGAAGACAAGGATATTATGTTCTGATTTTTTCTGCTCCATGTAATGAGACAAGATCCAATGTTGAATGCATAGCCTATTATGGATCGTCTGCAATCTACATTTCCAGCCCAATTGGAGTTTGAAAAACATATCAATCTAAAATCACACAAATCAGTATAAATAATACCAAAATCTAAGGTTCCATGGAGATACCTTAAAACACCTTTAGCAACAACCTAATGACTCTCTAGGGGCTTTGACATAAGTTGGTTCAATACACTGACTACATAAGCCAAATCAGGTCTAGTTGTAGTCAAGTAGATTAGACTCCAAAGCAGTTGTCTATACAATGTCACATCTGCCTCTTTGGATCCATCATCATTATGAAGTTTTCAGTTCTATTGTAAAGGTGCTACTGTAGATTTGCATTGATCCATTCTGAATTTTTCGAGTAAGCTCCTTACATACTTAATTTGTGATAAAAAAGGTTGTCCAGAAACCCTCTAGGCTTCCAAACCCAAACAGTAGTGTAGCTCTCCGAGGTCTTTCATCTCATAAACTTGTGACATCTACTCTTTCATTTCTTTAATGAGATCATCAACATTGCTTGTAATGATTAGATCATCTACATATAAAGAAATCAAAACAATACTCCCCTTTTTATCAAACACAATATAAATATTAGGGTCATTTTTTCTTCTTTTATAACCATGCTATAAGAAAAATGAATCAATTTTTTCATACCATGATCTCGGTGCCTGTTTTAATCCATACAGTGCTTTCTTCAACCTACAAACTAAATGTTCTTCCCCCTGTTTGATAAACCCCTTAGGTTGCACTAAGTAGACTTCTTCTTTTAAGTCCCCATTTAAAAATGCATATTTAACATCTAGCTGGTGAATCATCCAATGGTGTTTGGTAGCTAAAGAAATTATCATTTTGATTGTGTTTAGTTTAGCTACAGGGGAAAATGTTTCATCATAATCTATGCCTTCTTGTTGTGAGTACCCCTTTGCAACCAACCTAGCTTTATACTTATCTATGCTCCCATCTACTTTAAATTTAGGCTTATACACCCATTTGTATCGTATGGGTTGTTTTCCTTTAGGTAGTTTAACTAAATCCAAAGTTTTTTTTCTGAGAATTGATTCATATTCCTCTTCCATAGTAGCCTTCTATTCACTATATTGACTGGCTTCTTTATAACTAGAGGGTTCAACAACATTCATCATACTAGTTATAAAAGCATTTTCCCTATATCTTGATAGCAACTGAGATTTCCTACCTGATCTCCTGAGTGGTGGGGTAGCTTCAAACCTTGTCTGATCATTATTTTATGTACTTGGCTTGACAGCTACATCATTTTCTTTCCCTTCCTACTGTTGCTGCTACTTCTGCTTCTACTACTACTGCTTCTACTACTGGTACTTTTGTTGTTGGTCATTGTTGTCACCTAATTCATCACTTTCTTCTTCCACCAACAAGGTCATGTTCCATTCTTCATTAGCACTATCATTGCTTCGATCATTAACCTCCTCATGAAACACTACATCTCTACTCGCAAACATTTTATGAGTAGAGGTATTAAATAGTTTGTAAGCCTTAAATTATCTATAATACCAAACAAAGATACATTTGATGGCCTTTGAGTCAAGTTTCTTTCTATCTTCCTTTGGGATATGGGCAAAGGCTTTGCAGCCAAAAAGTCTCGAATGATTAACTGTAGGCTTATAGCCAAATAAAGCTTCAAAAGGAGTTTTAAAACATAAACTTCTTGTTGGACTCCTATTCTTTAGATATACTGCAGTATTAATCACTTCAACGCAAAACCGTTAGAAATATTCTCACCTTTTAACATACTACGAGCACACTCCACAAGGGTTCTGTTTTTCCTCTCTGCAACCCCATTTTTGAGGAGTGTGGGGTATTGTAAACTGTTATTGTATCCTATTATCTTTGCAGTATTTGAGTACACAAGATTTTTTGTACTCTCCCCCTTGATCCGAGCGGAGAATCCTGATGCATTTACCTATCTGATTTTCAACCATACTTCTGAGTTCCTTGAAGTATTTTAAAGTGTTGCTCTTCTTCCTGAGGAAATACACCCAATTAAATCTAGTACAATCACCAAAAAACAGTAAAAAAATAGGATCTATTGCCTAATGATCTTGTCTGCATGGTCCCACATAGATCTATGTGTACTAGCTCGAGTATATCTCTCTTCTTTCTACTAGAATTCACATGAAATCCATCTCTATGCAACTTTCCTAGTGCACATACATCACAATAAATATGAGCATACTTTAAAATAGGAAGACCTTTGACCATACCACTTTTTTTAAAAGAAACAAATCATTGAAGTTAATATGGTTGAACCTCTAATGCCATAAGTTCACTGTAATCATGGCAAATGATGCTAATGCCTCGAGTGGTGTGCTTTTGACATTTATCTTGTACAATCCTTCCACACGAATATCTAATGCAATAAGCTTCATACAATGCAATAGGCCTTTAATGACACAATATGAATTATAAAACTCTACCTTAAGTTACTAATTAGTTATAATAGAAAAAAAGATGAGGTTTTTTTTATCCCTGGTACATATATCAAATTATGGATATGTTTAATATTTCCATCAGGAAAAACAACAGGAATATTACCATAACCTTTGATTTGGTACTCTCTATCATCCCAAGATAGTTGTTTGCTCCAGTGCTAGTTTCTTTGAAGTCTTAATACCACTGTTTATTCCCCGTCATGTGGATGGATGCACCTGAGTCAACAAATCATGTATCTACTTCATCCTCCTTAGCTGAAAGTGCAAAGTCATATATGAATAGACTGATGTTCTGACTATGTTCCTCATCAACAAAATGACCTAAATGTTGCTTATGTCTCTTCTAACCTTCATCAAACTTCCTTTTCGTGCAATATCTAGCTATATGGTTGGTTCTACCACAATAAAAGCATTTGGTCGCAGAGTCATTTCTATTGAAAGACGTACGTTGGGGTGAGGGCAACTTTCTCTATAGGGTTGCACTGCCCTTTTGTGCTGCATTTGGATTTCGTCTTAAGGGCTTCTTCTTCACCATTAACGCTAGATCTAAACTCTGAGGATTATGAGTCAGTCACCTTTCCTCCTATTACATGAGGATACCTACCAATTCTTCAAATGCAAGGGACTTTTTCTCTTTCATTCAAACCAGTGATGAACATACGATACTCGCAAATCATACCGTTCATGGTAATCATGACCAAATCTGTACATGACATAACTTCACCGATATCACCCAACTTGTTCTTGAGCCCCTTGATTAGCAAAATGAATGTTACAATTGTCTCATTCTCCTCCATCTTGATGGAGAGAATATTTCTCTTCAAGAATAGCAATCGATTGGTGTTCTTGACCTCATAGAGATCCTTCTCCGAGTCTTGGATCGTTTTTGTTGTTCCTCCTACAACGGGGTTTGGCTTCACTTCATCATTGTTCACAGTCATCCATGCATTATGTCCCTCAAGTAGTGTTTACAGCTTGAATTTCCAACCAAAGTAATTGGATCCATCCAACTTGTTGTTTTCATTGAGGTAAGCTCCACTTGTCCTAGTCTTGGATCGTTGTTGTTGTTCCTCCTGCAACGAGGTTTGGCTTCACCTCATCATTGTTCACAATCATCCATGCATTGTGTCCCTCGAGAAGTGTTTACATCTTCAATTTCCAACCAAAGTAATTGGATCCATCAATCTTGTTGTTTTCATTGAGGTAAGCTTATGCTACTTTATTATTCATGTTGAATGAAAAAGAAAAAATTCAACCCCAAGAATTAGAAAAAACAACCCCGAATATCTTTAAAAAAAAAAAACTACCAAGCATCAGATCCAATAAAAACAACATAGATCCTCCTTTTTCCAACTGCCGCACCTTTTTCAAATGAAGAACCCGTCCTGTCTTTAATTAAAGAATTAAAAATATTGAATTCTTTAATAAAAAAACTTAAATTAAAAAACACATACCAAACTTCAGATTCCTTCCAGTTTACAAATAATTGCCCCTCGGAACCCCTCCTTTTAATTAAGGAAACCTCCATATATTTTTTATTTTTTTTTATAACTAAAGAATTGAATTAAGATCTTTAATTTAATAAAAAAAAAACTTAGTTAAAAACAAAAATAGTCTCTTTTCACATCAATTAAATTTAATATCACCGTGACTTAAAATAATATGGACGCATGGAGGTGTAAGTCCAGAGCTCTACGTCGTTATACTTCTTGAAGGAAATTCCCCCGTTGAGTGCACACTCATTGAAATGGTGCCAAAGAGCCATGGCTCTCTCAAATCATCATCATCATCCTCTGAGGCATCCTCGGATCTGCAGTCTAGGTGCCCTTTGGATCGCAAAGAAAAACACACAATCTTCCCTATATTAACACACAATATAATAATAGCTACCAAGCTAGCATTAAAATGAGTCCTTTTGAATCCTGCAGAAAATTCCATACACCTCTTAGATGAATCCAACCAAAGGATAGGCTATTATTAGGGCCAGATGCATTGCAGGAGATGGAACACTGGATAAGGATAATACGTCTTGATATCAAAGCAGCTGGAGACTGACAGAAGCGTTATGTAGACAAGAAAAGGGTACATAAGGAATTAAAAGTTGGGAATCATGTACTTTTTCAAGTAAAACCTTGGAAGAGCACAGTATGAACTGGAACTTGTACTAAATTAACCCCACGTTATTATGAACCTTTTGGAATCTTGGGTAGACTTGGACCTTTAGCTTATCAACTATCTTTCCCAATTCATATTAAAGTGCATAACGTATATCATGTATCATTATTAAAAAATATGTCCATGATAACTCTTCTGTGGTTGATTGGAATGTTATACATGTGGAAGCCAAATGAGACTTCCTACCATAACCACTCCATATTACAGACTAGAGAGATACCATGCTCTAGAATTGATTCATCGCTCAAGTTAAAGTACAGTGGAATTAATTTAATCTTGAGGCGGCTACGCAGTAACATGAGGATACTGTGAACGAAGCATACCGAAGGTTTTTCAAGTAAAAAAATAGTTGGACATGTGATAATAATTGAACACCAAAGACGATTTTATTTTGAGTGGGGTAAATTGTAAAAACCTTCTCTTCATGTATTTTTATGATTATATATTCTAAAAGCTTGTGTTGTAATTGTCTAAGGCCCGCCATATTGAAAAACTGAATGTAGATCATTTTTTATAATAAGTAATTGAGATTTTAAGCTAGAAAATATGGGAAAGGGAGGCTCATGAATATGAAAATTAGATACTCAGATAATTATCCACTTAGTTGAAGATAAATACTATGGTAACAAATATCTATGGGAGAGAAAAATATTTTTTTGAGCTATTCGAGAAAGAAACAATTTTTCTTACTTTTAATATGGAAAAGAGGAAACAGCCTATGCTAAGGGGATAAGTATACCCTTGAAATGTAGGATGCTGCTAAAGAATTATCTGCTGACAAACATGTATATGCAACATGAATTAGGAATTGGCAAGAGGTTGTTGAAGGAAGGAAATAAATTTCTCATCTCAGGGGGAACCATAGAGAAATTGGTTCATGGTTGGGAGGAAAGTCCTTTTTCGTGCCTTATTTTTGGTGATTTCATGAGTTAGATGTTGCTGTCATGATTGGTTGTCTGTAATTCTCATTTATGATTAGGTTGTAAATAAACAGTATTAGACGTATTTCTTTTGCATGGTATTAACTATAGATGAATGTGATTCTAAACTCAATGAATTAAAGAATAGGTAATAATGTTACATGTTATTTCGTATGATTGTAAATGTTTAGAGACTAATCAATTTAGGAAAATGAAAGTGACCGAATTAAATTCTTTTGTAGATTATCTTCTACATAACTATCATTCTTTGATTGTATGTTGTAAAATATTACAGTTTCACGCCAGCTGGCAATTTAGTTTAGATTAATGGTTGGCGAGTGTCCAAGTGAGAGAGTATTTTGAGGATAAAGTAAAGTTAACATGAAAGCAATCTTAAATTGAGTTATCCAAAAAATTTATGGCTGGAAATTGTGAGCTTTAACGAGTAACACATAGATGAAATTATGTTCAATAGTTATGCAATGCTTGATTTATAGATAATATCTTTCTCTATAGTGTAAAAATAATATAGAGATGGTATCCTGGAACCCCAAATCATTTACACAATAAACTCTCTTTCCATTTATTAGACCTAAGGCATGTCGTGCTAGCAGTGCCAAGCTCATTTTTCAAACGAAATGGGAAATGAGAATTCGGATAGAGGCATCTTGGGGCTAGACTTGGTAATGTTAGAAGGATGTTTGGAGAAGAAAAGCAAGTGTCAATTGTAATGCGTGAAATAATTGGAGAGGTAACATAGAGTAAATCTAGACTGACCCTCACTCACGATTGGTTTTCCTGGAAGTAGATATTTTGTCATGATGACAAGTGAAAATACAACACAAGTTAACATACATAGTTGACCAAAAAACATGGAAATAATAGGTAACTAGTGTATATAGAGGTGATAGGAAATCAATCCTACTCATCAAAAGAAAAATTTACTCAAAATGATAGGAACCTACTACCATTTACAAACTATAAGAGATAGGAATTGATAATATGGCAAAACAAAAATTAATTATACCATAAAAATTACATTAAAGCAATGAATACTCTCTTTGTACAAATTGAAAATTAAACAAGGAGAATGCATAGTACTGTGAAGCCATGAACAATGAAAACGCATGAGAATCCAATTGTGCTTATGAAAATAAATTATATGATCTATAACATGAAAAATACTAAATAAGAACTCGTCTTCATCCAACTAAATCTACCAATATATTAATAGAAATTTACAGAACACGTTGTTGTGCAAGAGGGGTATCTAAACTACATGTAAACTCGTATCTTATCACGAATTTTAAATAAAGGAAAGTTGTGCAACTAGAAAGAGAAATCAATTTATAAAAATATAATTGTCACAAGCTATGCTATAGAAAAGTAAAATAATCCTTTTAATGTAACAATTTACAAAGTTTAGGACAAAATTCCATCATAGGTAACAATAGCATAAACATTTGAGTAGCATAAGACTACAACAACACTAAGAAATTCCAAGTTAATAGTCCATCTAACACTGAGTGCGAAAGAGACTCGATCCATAACACATATAGGGTGAGGAAAAGGACATCATCCCTTAGAAACCCTTTGAAAAATTGAACCCAACCAAAATCCCCATATGCATATTAAGGCAACCGCAATAAGCCTAGAACGAAGTCCATAAGAAAACCATAGTCATAATGGTGCATGAAGAGGGCTAAGTAACTAAGAAGCATAGTAATCAAGAAACAATTATGTTGATAGTAGACCATGTGAAGGGTACCCACCATAGGAGTTTCTATGGAGTTTGTTAGACAGTGTTGTATAAAACTATGTTAGACAACATTACAATATTTATCTATGTTATTCTTATTAGGAAGAAGTATTTTATGTGTAATCGTTGTCATATTTATTCACATATACGTTATCATGCAGAGATGAGTTATGCGAATGAATTTCAATTCCTATGGAATTTCTCATATTTATTCATGTATATATTACCATGCATAAATGACTTATGCATTTGAATCTCGATGACTATTTAACTTAAGCTTAGCATGCAAATTAGTTAAGAATATTGACATAGTAGGGTGGAGACTTTAATAGAGTGAGGCATGAGGGTGAGGCAAGAAACGAGTGTTATAACCCCATTGCAACTGTAGAAGTGACTTGCTGGAAATTGTTAGAAGCACTAGTTTTCCTTTCACGGTAGTTGAGGATTCCATGACCACAGAATACTATATGTGTTCTTAACACACATATATGGAAGTTGACTAGAGGTAGATGGGAAATAAGGGAACTGAATGGATATTTCTAGAATTAATTGTGTGGCCATACTAATAATGAGATCAAAGGATATTAAGTGTTGTAGCAGAGCATGGTGGACATAGTTACTACATCGATGATAACCAGTTTATGCCAATAACAAAAAACATCAAGATGGGATTCAGTTACACATATACAAACAATAAATCAACCCAAGAGAGAAATTAATGAATACCCATTTAGTAGATTTATAAACTTAAAGTAGGTTGGGTGAAATTGTTACTTTCATGTAAGAAAGCAATTACAGTAAACTCATTTACAAAATGAATTTATAGTACAATTAGGTTCAAATTATACCCTATGTGCATTAATGAGGAGACTATAGTAAACCCACATACTAAGAAAAATCATGAAGTATATACCATAAACCAATCGGGAGGAAATATCCCATCCTACACTAAAAAATAAATAACAGAATCCATAATACTAAATTGAGTAATTGAGGAGTTAATCACTTTGGAGCCATTCAACATTCCAATATAAACAAAAAGGGAATTTCAGTACACATTTAATTACTGTAAGTATTATTAATGACCTTCACTCGCATAACTATACATGCCAAGGAAGTAGTGTCTCATCTAGAGCTGGAGCTCAGAAAGGCCATTAGAAATTCTAGACGATAAGCATAGTTCTACTTAGTTAAAGACTTAGCAAAATTAAACCTTAAAAAAAAATGATGAACATAATGGAACACGACTATTCAATCTAACCATGGATCATAATTGCAATTTGAACTCTATTCATAGAAAGAGGAAATACATACAAAGATGACATAAAATTTTAGTATGATAAAGGACAACTTATTCACATAAAGGAAAATTTACATAGATCAAGCAACATTAACTAAATAAATTGCAATTTAAACGAAAAATGCATAACTATCCATATAAATTAGCCATTATCGAACTTAAAAGTACAACAGTAAATATAAACCGCATTAACCTAGTTGGGCAAGGAATGTCATCTTCAGAGACGAAGCTCATACGCATATCCAAATTATTACAATATAAGGAGATTCTTAAACAAATCTAGGAAATGCAGGAAGAGGAGAAAGACCTTAATGGAAAATTGGTCAATGATTGATTTCATTGCATGATGGCAAGAAAGAGAGTTTGAACTTAACTCATTTCGAAAAGCATAGCAACCAAAATATAGGAGAATTCCATGTAGGAATTACAACCATAACAAAACCTTTATGAGAATAGGAAATTTCAGGACTGACTTGGTAGTGGGATAGAGCAGAAGGCTAGCTCAGTGAATGTACGGAAAGACCTTTCGTAGTCACTACAAGAATCGAATTTACCTTCCATGAAACAACAAAAAAACCATTCGCAAACTAGAGAGACCTAAACAACTAGAGTAACGAAATATTTAAATACTCTTTCATATGGAGCAAGGAAAAGGAAAAAATAGTAACCCAATAGTACACCTTTGAAAATGATGAGAATTGTTGCTCGCTGGAGAGGAAAACAATAGTGCATATCAAGCTTGGTGAGCACTAAATTATTGAAATGAATTTCATTGGAAAAATTTTTGAGGTATCGATTGTGAATTAACTCACCCGACAACGTGTAAGGGTGAAGAGGCATGCTCCATTGTTGAATATTCACTGACCCTTTCCAAATTTTGCACCAGAGGAGAACCCTAAAAGAAAATGGAGAGCTTATTAAAATCCCACATAATAACCAAGACTGGGAAATACCAATGATCAATGGTAAACTGAAATAAAACCATACCTTAAATTATAGAAGGTTGAAGTCCCATAGGCACAAGGAACCATGACAAGTTCGAAGTGAAGGAACCAAATTTCCACTACGGTGTTGACCATGAAAAACTATCATGAATCCTTAACTCATTTCCTTCTAATAATTTTGGCATGGAGGAACCATATCTCGACCACAAAGGAAAATCTGAGATGCAAAAAATCATGAAAACTATATGCAAACAAAAATCTAAACTAGATGATGGCAAAAATAAGGTAAGGCATAAGGGTTACAACCACTTAGGGTTTGAGGTTTCATTGTGAGTTGTTGATAATCTTATCACCCGAGTGTTTATTCAACCAAAGAATCCTTAGTATGAGGAGGAGGGATAGACCATATGGCTGCAAGGGATGTGTTACCACTCTACTCACCTGGGGTACAACTGGGAAAGAGTAGATAGGAACACCTTGAAAGCACTGAAATCAAGGTGCAGAGAGGCACACCATGTTAATAAAGAGGGTAAAAATGAAGGTATAAGAGAGGACCTTATTAGTAAATAGCATATAATTAGCATACTATGTTATGGTGGATTACTGGATACAATCACCTCCTAGGGCTCAATTGTTATAGGGCTCAATTGTTATAGCCATGAAATTGTGTACATGAATTAGATTTAAGTAGATAGGAATTAACAGTAAAAGGAGTATGGTTCCATGTTGTAAGAGTGGTGAGGTGAAAAACATAAAAACCATTCGATTACATAATTTAATGTATGTGTTATGGGGAAATACTATAATCATCATTAATGGCTAACGATAAGGTTTGAAAAAAAAATAGAGTTGGGGACATAACAAGGAGGTATGCAGATATAGTGCATGGGTTATCTATATTATATTTTACTTTGATAGTTTTAAATTTCTTCCCAAATCATCATGGAGTTTGATGGACATGTACCCACCATCATCATTTTACTCTCTTAATAATGCAATGAATTATATTTAAGCATGTCCACAGAAGCATGCTCAAATTTAGATATATGTACATAGGTTTATACCATTACATCAAGATAAGTCATGTGAAATTGGTAGTTTACATTATTTATATTTTTCGTTTTGATTTGTCAATATAATTATTATAAATGGAAATAAAATAATTAGAGTTAAGTAATGTGTAAAAAAATAATCGTCATATTGTGAAGGAAAGTATATGATATTAAAATAAAATATCATGGATAAATATTCGCTTTGAATATTTTAAGTAGAGATAAGTTTGTGCCTTGTAGTTGGGTACCTTTTTCTATATTTAATAGATTTTTAGTTGAGATAAATTTAACTATTTCTTTTTATAACGGATTGGAGTGTATCACAAACCTATGTAAACATAAGATTGGTTTACTTTTGTTTTTATGTAGACTAAGTGTAGGATTGGTTTTTTATGCAAAAACTTAGTAAGCCATTTGCAGTATGTCAATAAAAGGAAATCTACTTTTGAGCTCTTAAGGTAGAATATTTAATTTTATGGTTTATAAATAAAGTATAAAAATATAAATCTTTTGTAGGCTTTTTCAACTTTGCAAATCCAATTTTTTTTTCAAATTTATTGTTAATAAACAAACTTTCTATAAGGCTAATGTATAAATGAAGATTCATAGTCCATTGTAAATAGTAGATTTATTTTTAAAATGAAGTTCAAGCACATGGTCATTTCTTTGTGAATTTATTTATATATAAAATTATTATAAACCTAAGCATAAAATATTTTGTTGAGATCATTTCAAGGCACATAATACATATAATTCATGGGAAGAAATTTTCTTTGGTAATAATGGGTGTTGAAGATATGTCCCAATTGGGAGTGGTGATGAGGATTACACCTAGTTTGATAACTCCTTAGCATTATTTGTAATTACTTGCATCACTGCATCTAGAAGATCTTGATTTTCTCCCTCATTACACAATATTTTCAAATGTAGGATCTAGTCCAGTAGTTGTTATTAACATTATGATACACATATTGTCCTTGATGGCAACTCACTCATAGGTCAGTTCAATTTTGATGAAAGGAAACCAACAATGTAACAGGCCCATTTAGATGTAACAGGGCATTGGTATAAAAGAACAGGAAGATGGAACTAAAGTCTACTAATCATAATGAAGAAGTTGAAGGAAAAGGATGGTGAAAATTAGTTTAAGATGTATACGTAGGTCCACCTAGTCAAAAAAAAATATACACGCTCTTTCATAGAAAAAAAATAGCATATACATATACACGCACTTTCACAAGAAGAAAAGTGCATATATATTGGAAAGTCAAGGAAATTCAAGAGGAGACAATACTAAGGTCAATACCACAGTATTAGCCCACAATATTGAGTAAAGTAACAACTATTTAATCACGTCCAAGAATACCACAGGTCCTAAGTGGTTTTAGTCTGAGGTATTGAGAAAGGCCTAAAATTGTATAAGGAGGAGTAGACCATAAGGTCAAGGTGTGCAAGTGAAAAGTGTTTTTTAAGGAATACTTCTATTTGAACTATATTTTATGTTGCAGGTGTTATGTTAATGATTTGATTTGAAATATTGTGTGCACCCTGAATTCAATTGTGAATCAGGATCATGTGACCTAAAATGACTTATGATTAAATGATATGATTTTGGTTGGGCTAGATCTAATTGTGTACACCAACTTTATTCTTTAAATGACATGATCTGGGTTTGTCTAAAGTTTGGAATAGCAGTGACGCTATGAGTTAATATTTCGAGATATGTATGTTGGTTCATCTTGGTAAAAGCACGTGTAGACATAGGTTTTACTCTTCCAAGTAGCATATAGAAGGGAAAATCCATTTATTTAGGTCTGATTGATCTATCTGGTCAGTTTTGTTATTTTAATGTTGTTTGTCAATGAAGTCTTCATAGATATGAATGTAAAAAAAAATGCATAAGAAGTTTGATATCTGATTGATTGATTATATAAGTGAGAAGGGTGATCTGTACTAATGCATATGTAAAACTATGTAAATTGACAGTAGATGTTCAATATATTGTTGGTTAGTACAAACTTGATTTTAAAGTTTTATGTTTCAGTAGTTTTTAAGGTATACGTAAGTTTGAGTAAAGGAAGTAGTGTATACATGCAGGTTGGATTCAGTAAAGTAATATATATATTCTGCTGCATGATTTTTGAGGTTGCAGCTGGTTTTGAATGATAATGCAGGTTTCTGGGTTCAACACAGTGTTCTAGTGACACTAATTGGACTATTCAGATTACCTAATTATTGGTTGATGAAGTTTGAAATTTATAATGGGTCTAGTATGAGAATTTAATGAAACGAGGCCTTCATGTGTATTTTTATGTACTAGGAGCATCCTTTCTAAAAATTTATGAAATTTGATCCCTGGAAGAAGAGAGAAGGTTGTATCCTTCTGTGGGTCAGCACCTACATACTAGTAAACAGATTGCCTAGTACAAGGGCTAGTGGATTGTAGCTCCCTTCCACTAGAAGCTAGAAAATGAGAGAAAGTTGTAGGCTTTGCAGGTGGTGCTTGCATATTGGTATGTGTCTGCACCAGTATAAGATTGTAAATAGATTTTCTTATTATTAAAAGAAGGCAAAGATGATAGCAACAGGTGGTTTTCATGCACATTGGGTTTC
This sequence comes from Pinus taeda, assembly GCA_000404065.3. Lineage (NCBI taxonomy): Eukaryota > Viridiplantae > Streptophyta > Pinopsida > Pinales > Pinaceae > Pinus > Pinus taeda. The sequence continues at coordinate 39,960 of APFE030946337.1, read as the reverse complement.
CACCTTAAACCTTGGTGTTCATTTCTGTTTTTTGTGTGTGATGGTTTATTCTATTTTTAATGCACTATTTAATAAGTTATGGATGCACTGGTTAAATATCAACACATGATAAATTGACTAAATCACAAGTTCTTTGGGTATACGCTAGTTTCTCTAATAATAGTTGCATGTACATGCTAGTTCACTTCACAGAAGTAGTGTATATGAATCTATTTCGAAAATGAAAAATTATTGATATGATAATACTAATTCAACCCCCCTCTCTCAGTATTATTTTCAACAATTGGTATCGGAGCAGGTCCTTTAGAAGAAGATTGATCGCTTGAAGGAAGATATTTCAAGATGAATAATCACGAAGGCATGCGATCTACCAGACCGCCAATCTTCAATGGGAGCAACTTAGTATTTTGGAAAAAAACAACTATAGCCTTTCTACAATCACCTAGGGCCGATGTTTTGGACATTTTGGAAGGAGGATATCAATTTCTATTAGCAATACCCATAGAATCTACATGTAAGAAGTTATATGAAACCAATGCCAAAGTTGTCAATATGTTATTGGGAATTCTATCAGAATCAGAATTTGTCAAAGTCATGCAGCTCGAAACAGCTAGAGAGATATGGGACAAAGTCATTCAGAGCTCTGAAGGAGACTCTCAGGTAAAACATGCTAAGCTTCAAACTCTCATAATTCAGTATGAAACTCTTAAGATGCATACTAATGAGAGTGTTGCTAGTTACTTTTTTATGTATAGATGAGATTTCTAATTGTATGCAGAATCTAGGTGAAGAGATAAAGTAAACTACTTTAGTTGAGAAATTTTTCAGATCTTTATCTTCTAAATTTGACTCAAAAGTGTCTACCATAGAAGAAAAACAGGATCTTAAAATTATTACTGTGACTCAACTCCATGGAATCTTGACTGCCTTTGAAATGAGAAAAGGAGGTCCATCAGATATGAGAGAACCCTCTTTTAAAGTGAGAAAAGGGAAAATAAAAGGAAGAGCACAATGAAACAGAACGCACCTCAGAAGAAGAAGATTAGGTAAATTTCGTCAAGAAGCTTCAACGGGATTCTGGAATATTTAGAGGTAAGAAATCTTTCAAATGATTTGCTTGTGGTAGAGTCATGCATTATGCTGCCAAATGTCATCATAAAGATAAATATGAAAAGGTAAAGGAATATGGAAAAGGAAATAGAAAAAAAGTTGTGAATAGAAGGAGTTAATATATGCATGAAGATAGTGATGGCTTATCAAATAGTGATGAAGATGAAACTGAAAAAGATTATAGACTACTCATGGCTTATGAAAATGATGATTTTCTGGAAGCCTTAGAAGAAGAAGACTTCCTTTAACAAATAAATAAACTAAAAATCTATTTTTAAGAAAGGAATATGATCATAGATATGTTGACTCACCAACTCATTGAAAGAAAAAAACACAATGAAAATCTAAAATGTGAAATTGTGGGTCTAAGAAAAGAACTTGAGAAGACAAAATCTCTTAATCTTAGATTTTTTAAAGGATCTGAAACTTTAAATGAAATCATCAAAGTTTAGTGTTCTCCCGTGATAAAGACAAGTCTTGGATATACTGAAGAATCATCTCAATCACATAATTCATCAGCCTCCACCAAAAGTTATCTTGATGTAGCAAAGACCAATGAATAGTATGTCAATCATCAACAAACGCCTAAAATTACTCATTAGGTAAATCGTACCCAATTTACTCCAAGGATGAATATTAGTACAAGCTTCAACCAATAGGTAAATAATGCCAAAATATTCTATGATCACAGAAACTTCTTTAATGGGCATTGGATTTCATGTGATAACTTTGCTCATAAGGTTGCTCAATGTGTTGCTTACAAAACCATCATGACTAGAGAAGCACGAAATCAAAGGGTTGTAACAAGAATCAAGAAAAGTTCCTATAATAACTTTTCTCCTCTTGAAGGTGAATTAGAATGTTCGATTTGTAACAACTTTGGTCATTAAGAATCTGAATGCAAGAGAAAATTTCAACTATCACTTCAAAAGGAGCAAACATCATTGAATCCCAAGATATGGAGAAAGAAGGAATCTCAATCGGAAATATGTGGCATAGATTTGTTTGCTGAAGGATAAGAAAATCAAGGGTACATTGACAATGGATGGTCCAAACACATGATAGTTGATAAAGAGAAACTTCATTCATATAATGCTTTAGAAAAGGAAAAGAATGTCTCATTTGGAAATGACACTCTAGCTGTCGTTAAAGGTAAAGGTTTTATCTTCTTGAAAGAAAAGTTAAAGCTAGAAATGTCATGTATGTAGATGGTTTAAAGTATAAGCTATTGAGTGTCGGTCAAATGTGTGATAAAGGAAATGAAGTTATGTTTCGATCAAATGAATGTGTGCTTTGTGAGCTTGATATAAGAAATATTGCAATCAAAGGAATAAGAAGTCTCAACAACTGATACATACTAAAAGGAGGACAAGAAAAATGCTATCTAAGAAAAACAAATGAAAACTGGATATGGCATAGAAGATTGGGACATATAAGCTTTTCTCAAATACGAAAATTATGAAGGATCAAGCTAGTTTGTGATCTTCTAGTTATCAGTATCCCAAAAGATACCATATGCAAACCATGTCAACTCAGTAAGCAAACCAGAGTTCATTTCAATGAATAATAAAGATAAAAAATTAAGCCTTTGGAACTCCTGCATAATGATTTATGTGGTCCAACAAGGAAAAAGTCACCTCATGGAGAAGAATACTTTATTTTATTTATGATGATTTTTCCTAAATGTGTTGGATAGGACTACTAAAGCATAAATATGAAGCAAAAAAAAAAATTTAAACCCTTGAAATATTTAGTAGAAAATGAATCATATCAAAAAATCAAATGTCTCAGATCTGATCGAGGGGGATAATTCATATCAAATGAATTCTTTGACTTTTGTGAACCACATGGAATAAAAAGGAAACTCTTTGTTACATGAAATCCTCAACAAAATGGCATGGTGGAAAGAATGAATAGAACAGTTCAACAAAAGGCTCGAGTGATGCTTGATGAATATGGAACTCTTACAACCTTCTAGGGTGAGGCTGCATTTTCTTCCATGATTATTCTCAACAAAGCGAATGTTTTGGTAAATAGTATTCAAACTCCATATGAACTTTGGTATGGTAAGCCTCCTACTATAGAACACTTTAGAGCTTTTGGAAGCAAATGTTTCATCAAAATGACTCATCAAAAACTTGGTAAGTCTAAACCTAGAGCAGATGAAGGAATTCTTCTTGGTTATTCATCCAGAAGTAAAGGATACAAATCCTATAGAAAAATACTTTGGAAAATTGTTGAAAGAATTGATATTGTAATTGATGAAGCATGCAGAAATCTGGAAGAAATGAAATCAACAAAGGAATATCACAATGAGGAAGATGGGGAATTCTTTACCACATCAAATAAAAATCATATCAAGGAAGAAACCAATGAAGCACCAGAAAAAGATACAACAGACAAGGAAAAGACTCCATCTAGTTATGTTCAGAAGAATCATCCAGAATCTCAAATTCTAGGAGAAAAAGGGGTTGGTGTATAGACAAGAAGAACTCTTATAGGGACCTCAAGTTATCTAGCATTACTATCCTCCACCAAACCTTAGAATGTAAATGAATCCTACAAAGATGAATGTTGGGTCAAGGCCATGGATGAAGAACTAGACCAAATTCAAAAGAATGATACTTTGGAATTAGTTCCTAGACCTCATGATAAAAATGTTATAGGAACAAAATGGATATTTAAGAATAAGATGAATGAATATGGAGTAGTTATTACAAGCAAGGCAAGACTTGTTTGTAAAGGTCATGTTGATCAAGAAGATATATATTGTGAAGAAACTTTTGCACCTGTTTCTGGACTTGAAGCCATAACGATGTTTCTTGCCTTCTTTAGTTTTCGAAAATTCAAAGTATATCAAATGGATGTAAAATTGGCCATTCTTAATGGAGATTTAGAAGAAGAAGCTTATATTGAACAGATAGAAGGATTCATTCTTGGAAATGATGCAAAACTCGTATGCAAGCTCAAAAAGGCTCTCTATGGTCTAAAATAGGCTCCAAAGGCTTGGTATTACCGCCTTGACAAATATCTACAACAAAAAGGTTTCACAAAAGTTTTTGCAGATAGAAATGTATACACAAACATTGAAAATTATAAACTACTAACTATTGTTGTTTATGTTTATGATATCATCTTTGTTAGCAATGGAGAATCCACGAGTCAGAATTTTGCTTCAGTAATGCAACAAGAATTTGAAATATCCTTACTTGGTGAACTTACTTATTTTTTTGGTCTACATGTACAGGATTGAAAAGATGGTATCTTTCTTTCACAAACCAAATATCTCAAGTAGATCTTGAAGAAATACAGAATGGAAGATTCTAAACCAATATGTACTTCAATGGTAATAAGATGTGATATCACTTCTAACGATGAATCACCAATAGTAAACCAACAAACTTACAGATCTATGATAGGGAGTTTGATTTATCTAATAGGTACCACACCTCATATCATGCATGCAAGAGGAATTGTTGGAAGGTTCCAAGAAAATCCAAATGAGTCACATCTCCAGGCAGTCAAAATAATTTTCAAATATCTTCAAGGAACTCAGGAAAAGTGCGTATATGTTGGAGAATCATGGAAATTTAAGAGGAGATAATACCATGGATCAATACCATGGTATTAGCCCACAATATTGAGTGGAGTAATGATTAATTGATCCCGTCCGAGAATACCAGATGTCCTAAGTGGTTTTGGTCTGAGGTATTGAGAAAGGCATAAAACTAGATGAGGAAGAGAAGATCATAAGGCCAGGGTGTGCAAGTGAGAAGGGTTTTTTAAGGAATACTTCTGTCTAAAGTATATTTTATGTTGGAGGGTCTACGTTGGTGATATGATATGAAATATTGTGTGCACCTTGAATTCAATGTTGGATTAGGTTCACGAGGCCTGAAATGACTTATCATTGAATGATCTGATATTGGTTGGGCCAGATTTGATTCTGTGCACTACTTTTATTCTTTAAATGTCATGATATGGGTTTGTCTAAAGTCTGGAATAGCAGCGAAGTTATCTTTTAATATTTGCATATATGTATGTTGGTTCGTCTCGGTAAAAGCATGTGTACATGTAGGTTCTACTCTTCCAAGTAGCGTATACAAAGGAAAATCAATTTCTTCAGGTTTGACTAATCTATCTTATCAGTTTTGTTGTTTTATTGTTGTTTGTCAATGAAGTCTTGTTAGATCAGAATGTAAAACTAAATTCATAAGGAGTTTCATATCTGATTGATTGATTATATAAGTGAGAATGGTGATCTTCGCTACTACCTGTGTAAATATCTGTAAATTGACAGTAGATGTTCAATATATTGCTGGTTAGTACATATTTGATTGAGAAGTTTTATGTTTCAGTAGTTTTGAAGGTGTTTGCAAGTTTGATTAAAGGAAGTAGCATATACAGGCAGGTTGGGCTCAGTAATGTAGCATACACATTTTGATGCATGATTTTTGAGGTTGCATTTGGTTCTCAATGACAATGCAATTTTCTGGGTTCAGTATAATATTCTGGTGACAGTAATCTGACAATTAAATTTAATTGATTATTGGTTGATGCAGTTTGAAAGTTATGATGGTTCAAACATTAAAATTTGATGAAACGAGGCGTTCATGTGTATTTTTGTGTACCAGGGGCATCCACTCTGAAAGTTTATGAAATGTGGTCCCTGGAAGAAAAAAGAAGGTCGTAGCCTTCTATAGGCTGGCACCTACATACTAGTAAACAAATTGGCTAGTACAAGAGCTAGGGGGTTGTAGCTTCCTTCTAGTAGAAGCTGGAAAATGAGATAAGGATGTATCGTTTGGCAGGTGGGTGCCTGCGTACTGGTATCAGACTGCACCAGTACAAGATTGTAAACATATTATATTATTATGAAAATAAGACAGAGATGACAGCAGCAGGTGGTTTTCACCCACATTGGGTTTCCACCTTAAATATTGTTGTTCATGTGTGTTTCTTATGTGTAATGGTTTATTTTGTTCTTACTGGACTTTTAATAAGTTAATGATGCACTGGTTAAAGATCAACACATGATAAATTGACTAAATCGCAAGTTCTCTAGGTATATGTTGGTTTCTCTAATAACAGTAGTGTGTACACACTAGTTCACTTCAGAGAAGTAGTGTATATGAATCTGTTTGGGAAATGAAAAAGTATTGATCTAATAATAATGATTCACATGAACCCCCCAAGTATTATTTCCAATATTTTTCCCTCTCATTAGTTATTGAAGGGCTGATTCTAAAGGATTATAACAGTTCCATCATATTTCCATACTTGGTGTAGAAACAAAAATGGGTATTAAAAATTGCATGGAAAAAATGTATACTAAGAATATTTGATGAAAATAGGTGTTTTGAAAATCATAAATATATATTGGGGCAAACATTAACAAAAGGAATTTTGAGGATATTTTTTAAAGTCTACCAAAATTAGGAGCATCCCTTAACATATAAGGAAAAAATGTATTCCATATGTTTAGTGACTTGAACAATTATAACCTTTGATCAGTTGGTATAAATCCAAGAAAATAAAACGAGCAAGCTCAACATGATAGCTCACCATTGAAGTTTTCATATGGTTAATCTTGTCTTTCTATGGAACCAAAAAGTAAACATGTTAAGTTCAAAAGTACTTGGTTATGTCCTTATAACATTAATCATGTTGCCAATAATAATTATTTCTATCTAATCCATTTGGATGGTAAGAAGCTACCCTTTCCCATGGGAAAGTTCTAAAATGTTCTATCAATGTAATATTTGATGCCTTCGGAGCATTTGTGTAATATAGTAAGTAATGTTGGCCTTTGTTACTTAATTTTTTCATTTTATTAGGTTCAATATTTTATTTTGTTTAAATAGAAGGAAAAAATTCCCACATTACTTGAAATTATATGAGAGTTGATGTTATTGATAGTTTCTTGATACAATTTTATATATCAATGAATTAATTTCTCTCTTTGAGGGAAGAGATAAGATGCATATGTTTTTAAACCTCCCTTGCATTTAATATCCATTTGGTGAGAACTTTTTAGGTGTATAGTTTTATGGATACTTTTTTATATTTTTCACGCACTCTTGAGATGATCACATGTCCCCAAGTTGGAGCTATTTAATACACCTTAGATTCTCTACAGTGTAACGTACACATTTTTACCAAATGTGATCATGATGTTGAGTCAAAATTCTCATGATTGATGTATTATTGGGCCATGATGGGATTATTGATATAAAATTGTCTCCCTTGTTAGTAATCCAAACCCTTTTGGTAGTCATTCATGGCCCATCCTCATATTTCTCATTTTAAGGTACTTGTCTTTATTTCTACATCTAATGTAATACCCCTCCCTTGTGTACTACATTATTGTAAACATAAGCTAATTTAAATCTAGGTGTGATATCCTCCATTGTGTGTTAAATTTTTGTAAACCTATGCTAAGGAAAGCTAGGTTTCATACCCTTCTTTGTGGGTTAAACTATTCTACAGCCAAGTTGAACAAAGTTAGGTGATATGTAATATGATAAGAAAATGTATTATTAAATAAGTTAATAAAATAAATCACTTGTAGGGTGGAGCACCAAGAGAGAGGAGATGCTTTGCAAATCCCATGAGGAATGGGATAGAGATGAATCTCTCATGATAATCTTCTAGATGTGATTCTAGATAAGCTTGGATGGATTAGATATCTATCGGATGGATGGGAGATAAAGATCCATCAGACATAAAAGCCTTTTGGGAGATAAAGGCAAGATTTTATGTGGAAAAACATCGTGGGAGATAAAGACGATATTTTCCAAATAAGACCTAGGAAAATGGAAAAATCCATAAAGCGGGACGCCACTAATGGTAACTCAATCACGAAGGAGGGTATTAAATACCCACTACATTGATCAATTGAGAACAGTTGATCCTTGGCAAGGTCTTCGGCTTGGGGGGAATCAGAGGTGATTCATGCCTGGGTGGTGGTCATCCTCCCTCAAAGCGATGACTTAGTAGGTGTCAGAGCATGGGATGTTTGTATGATGATTCTTACTCTTTCTCTACTATAGTGTCAGTTTTCCTATGAGAATATTTAGGTTTCCTTGCCATGAATGAATGAATTAAATGAGATGATTATGAGTAGATTACTGGTGTTTTCCCTTCATTTTGATCTAAGTCACTTGCATGAAATATTTTTTATCTTAATTGTTACTTTATCCTGGAGATAATGGTTTTCGTATGCATGTTGCATTCTAGTGTGAAGTTAGCAGTATAAGTGTATGAAGTAACTAACAATACTTATACCCATGAGCTATCTGATTCATGAGAGAAATTGCATTCGCCAATTATAAGTTGATTACCAATAGTAATGATTTTTATGATAATGTATTATACGTGTGACTCCTTTTATATATAAGAGTAGAGTTCATAGTGGAAGCATAATATATCGTTGTAAATACTAATGGTGTTTAAGAGGAGATCACATATGAATATGTGAGATAGCTATGAAATATACATCCTACATTTTAATAAGAAATATAGTCTCCCTGTAATGTTATGTGATAAATTAAATACTTATTCATGTAGAACAATTGTATAATTAATGCTTAATATTCCTCACTATATGGAAAATGGTTCCAGTTATATCAATTGCATGTCTAAGACTGCCTCCTTTTAGGCTAGCCTAGCTAGATATGCATGCGAGTGAAGGGTTGGTCAATAACATACTCACTATGTGAAGAGGACTATAATCACGAAACACACCCATACTAATTACAGTAAACTTCAATTAAAATCCATTGATTCTTGTGGGGATTAACCCAAGAGTTTCATAGGAAGCATGCTATCATTATTTTGAATGGTTGATCATATAGAGTAGACATGTTAATGAATCTAAAGTTCCATATAATAGAACCAATAAAACAATTACAGAGAAATTTGTACATTGGCCTAATAGTAATATGGTTGAGGAAATTTTAGAAAACAAGATCTTCATGGAGGGGTAAAGCTTTAACTCTGAATGAACCCAAAATTTAAATTTATGGGTCCTAAAGGCTATATCTCGAGTAAGCTAAGGAGGATCATTACAAATGGTATCACAACAATCAAGCTCAAACTTTGTGGCCTATGGGCCAATACACCTCCATAGGATATGGACAAGTTTAAGCATGAATTTTTCCTCATTTCTACTAACTTTGCCAAGGAGTTTTGGTATGAGTGTTAAATTTGGACTCCTTAAGATTAATTTAAGTACTAAAAATGTTAAAACCATATGCAAAGATCTGGTTGCATGCAATATTTATGTCTATCATAAATATGAATTCACACATTGAAACAACATATATATATAGATGTCAACTACTAAAGGGTTTGATTCTAAAGAAATGAAAATTAAACTTTAAAAGCGTGTGCAATTGTTTTTGGAAATATGGTTAATAATACTGGTTCAATTTCGGTCTATGATATTGCCATATTGTTTAAAGGAAACCCTTAAATACCACACTAATTTAACACTAATCAAACGACTTGGTAACTCATTTAACTTAAGGTGTTGATTGATGGACACAGGTAGTTCGATATGTGTCATAGTGTGAATTTCTTCCATGCGAAACAAAATTGTTTATAGCAGGTTATTTCCTAAGAATTTATTGGTTCATGATTGGAACTGTTGAAATTTAGCCATACAAAATTGGTTGAACCATAATTTTTTCCATATAGGAAAAATTTACAAGATCCACTTACAAATGCACCCATGTTCTTGGGAATTGTTTTAACAATAGGGCTACCCATAATTATATGTGTGTGCGTGATCCTGAAATGGTGTAGGTATTTGATAACCCTAAAACTGACCAAAACTTAGTACCAACCACCACTTCATCACCTATGGTCTGTCTTTACGGCCTATCTCCACGTAAGATATTTAATATTCTGCAAATCTAAGGACTCAACTTTGATCAAATTTTCGAGCAGCAACCAACCCCTATCTCCATAAGCAAGATCAACAAAGGTTAACTACATGCACATTGAGAGAGTGATCATACATGGAACACCAAGGGAAGAAAAGTATTTATTAAATGTTCGTGAATCCCGAGAGCCACTTACATCCATGAGGCGCGTAAACAGGATTATCGAGGTAATTAGGTACAGTTATATGTAGATAAGACTTACCCTTGGACAATTTCCACACCACAGTCACAAGTCAAGAACCAAAAAGAAGCCCATAATCAAGCCTCAAGGGGTTGAGTGCCAAGCCAAGCCAAGGGGAGAGGATAGAATCTGATGTCAATGGTTGCTGCAGTAGGTAGTCTTTTCCTTAGTAGCAGCAGGTAATGAATCATTGGGTAATGTGCAAGGCTTTTGTACAAGTCAAGCCAACAAGTGGATGTGGTAAACCAAGCCTCGAGGAGACCTTTAATGGTGGATTTACCTGGTGAGGGAGATGGAGTTGTGTGGTCATAAAAACCATTCCACCAAATAATTATTTGTTGTGATGCATTAGCGGTATTAGTTCCGGCACTTGCAGTACCTAAACCCTCATTAATGGCTATAGAATTAGAAAAACATGTGAAAGCAATGCTATTGCTATAGACCTTCAATGCTCACCTTCGCTGGTTGTAGCTTTTAGAAATAACAACAGAAAATTCTTGAACCAATGTTTCCCTTTTAGTTACAACCTTTGTATTCATCCTATACCATAAAGGAATAATGGGATGTAGTGAAACTCTTCCCGGAAAGCCGAAATTTTGTGTTATGGTTATTGGAAAACGTATCTCTGTAAGGGATAAGATTACTATTTTTTTTAAAGCCGTTAAATCATGGAATTGTAGGTTCTTTCAAAGAAGGGATCGACAAAGGACTAAAGAAAAGTTGAAGCAAGTTGTTTCTACTATGCATTACGGATAAGAGTTACCATCAACATGGATGTGTTTGGAATAATTTTGTTACATGAAAGGTTCCAAAAGGTTGCAAGCGATGTTTCTATGATAAGACTACTATTTAAATTTAATGCTTTCGACCAATTTCACCACAGTTGAGGAGAGAAAACAAAGTGTAACCATGGCTATTTATTTTGGAACAAGTGCGAATCCACTAATTGAAAACATGGGATAATGATTATCCACCCCCTTCAGTTGATTAGTTTACCTATCTTATCCATATTTAGAAAACCATTTCTTATTTTTCTTATAATTGTGACTGTCAATAACGAATTTGTAAACATGATTCATTGAGCACAAAATAGGAAAATTGTGTTCCATATTTTCTCCAACAATCTTAGAACTATGGAGAATGAAATCACGAAGGCCAAAAGTGAGGTTACTCAACGGCTCTTTTGTTAAGGAAAATTTTGTGGACTCCACTATTTACTAAAATGGATAGACCATACCAGTTACTGTAAGTGAATTTGTATCTAGTCATTGGTTGTTGCATGGACTTAACGAGGGAGTACTTATTAAATTAATGGCATTGATACGATGTCAAGATCTCGTACCCAGATTCTTTTTTATCGATTTCAAACTGCATTGAGTGTTGTAATGTTTGATTTGATCCAGAAAAATATGTTATTTTATGGTTGATCTATAAATGACCTAGTGCACAAAATCGTGTTTGATATGCTAGACTCTCATTAGTCTGCACCCTTTGTCTTCAAATTTCATTGCATCTTCGTTCTTGAATATTTGAGCATATGGTCTAGGCCGTTTTATTTAATTTCTAAATCTGGGCATTCAATTGGAGGACACCCACTAATGTTTCTCAGCAGTTGCTTCTGAAATGGTGTTTGTGGTTGCTTCTGAATACAACAATGTAGGAATGCAAGGATTGGCAATGGGGAGGAAAAGAGACAAGACTATCCACATTTAGCATTTTTCATGCAACATGCAGAGATGTTAGAAAGAAAAGAAAAATAGTTGTTGGTTTTCCACATTTATATCAAGATCACATAGGCTAGATAGATATAATAATATTATGAAGAAATTTGTTAGTATTGAAATTTGAAGACAAACACAGGTAGAATCTTCAAATATTTGATAGATATCCTAGCAGGAAGGTACTTTTCTGTGTACCAATTAATATATGAGTAGATTGTGGAATCTCTTAATCACTGTAAGAATAATTCCACATGTAGTATGCATATGGTTGATGAAATTCCTACTAGTGCTTAATATGAATGCTTCTTAAATATTGAAATTAATCTTAGTAGACAATTGGCTTAGTCAACAGTGAGCACTGCTAAATCGTTGAGTTAACACTCTTCACATAATTATAGTTGTACGTCATTTTACGATGAGAGCGCATATTATTTTGGAGTCATCGTGTGCTGTCTATAGCCACATTAGGCATATTTCAATTGTTAATTTTGATGTACACTTTGTCATGCTAGAGCATGAAAGACCTTATTTATTGGCATGCTAAATTGTTTCACTCAATGAAATCGCATAATTAAGAGTATGTATGGATTGTAACTTCTAATAAGGCTTCATTTCTAAATATGAACGATGTATCCTCTGAAATTCAAAACTAGTTGGTTTGATGCAACGCCTTCAATAATATGTCTCCCCTCTAGTGGTTGATAGTAAGTAGTGGACTCACGTGAGAAATATTTGCATTAGTATGACAAATGAATTCATTTGTTGCTTGTATATTGGCATTTCAATGTATATTTATGGATGATATATGTGTAACGGGATTGATGAGGGAAAGTTAAGGGTAGAGTACTATTGTTGCTACAGCTACCAACATGCTACTATTGTTGCTACAACTACCAACATGCTACTCTTGTCCTCCTAGTGGAGGAAATCATAATGGTCCAAGGGACGAAGGTAGCCCGTAGGCGACATATTGGATGGAACATGTAGCCTGCAACATTTGTTGAGAGGATGGATTGGTGCAACATCAACGGGCTCTCGAGCTGACCTCTCTAAACACAATTGAAGAGAGAAACAATAATTTGATATAATCAGACATTAACATTCTATTGCAAGGCCATTATGTGTTGATTTATGTGTTAACCATGACATATATTTATTTCTGTTGATGTATATATATATTTGTATGTGTGTGTGTGTGTGTGTGTGTTCAATGAGTTTCATTCTAATTAGCTATGAGAAACATAGCGAGTAAATAAATAAGGTAATTGAATTAATAATGGGAATCAACTCAGGACAATAAGTGGATAAAGACCATTTAAATACCATTGGTATATATATGTGTGTGTGTGTGTGTGTGTGTGTGTGTGATTGTAAGGATTTGGATGCATAATAATAATTATGACTACATGCAAGTGCACTGGATTAAAAAATTTAAACTTATTGAAGTCAACCGAAATATTCTTGTGGAAAATTAAAGCCGAGAATGAAATAAATTATTCTAAGAGGTGGATAGTATGGATGAAGTTAATGATATAGTCCTTATGTTATCACAACTATAATACAAATAAATGGACACTCATACAAGTGCTATAAATGAAATTGACTAAATAAAAGGATAATTGTATAAAAGAAGAAATGTTAAACCCCTGTAAGGGTTATGCTATGAAAAATGTTTTCATGAAGAGTGACAAGAATATAAAGAGCATGCATCTCTATTGTATCAAATAGTAGAGTTAATGGTATGTGGCATAGTAGGTAACTGTTATTTCTTGGGCGATAGAGTTATTCCATTCATTAGAGCTATCTCACTCATGATAGCTTCTGCATGGACGATGATGTATAAGAAGAAATATTTATATTTTAAACATATATGGATGGGTGAGACCTCTTTTTTGAAACTTTACCATTACTATGATTAGTATGGAACATAGTATGCTTCTAATGGATAACGAGATAAATATTTATATCTTAAATCACTATGTATAATGATTCCCATAGATAAGAAAACCCAATTCTAGTTTATCTTCACAGGATGATTTTTCTTTTATTTCTCCACATTAGTCATATTTTAGCATGTGGATTATAGTTTAAAAGTAAAGATAAAATACATATATTCATGATAACAACTAGAGGAAAACGTGGGCAAAATTGGTATTATGAATAATCAAGAGAAATTAGAAAGTTTTTTCTTAAAACCTCTAACACAAACCATAACATGTACAAGTTAAGGAACCATGTGGAAAAATATATTAGTAAGAGATTTAAATAAGGATTGGTAAGTAAAAACAAATCTCACCTAATACATGAAAGGAGGATTAGATAATGGAGGAAGTACATGGTCATATCTAGATTTAATTATTGTATATATACACACCTATGCCTTGTCATGGATAGTTTTACATGTTGTTACCATTAAGTAGTCGTTGAGATAAGCATGTTGAAGAGTAACATCCTTAATATCCATGCATATTAATGAATTATATGAATTACCATTCAAGCACATGTGTGTGCAGGATTATAGACTTGTAAGATATTGTACGATGGACTTGATGTTAGGCATCCATGTAAGAAGGAGTCTTGAAGTTAAATCAAGATATATATGCATATGTTGTTATATTCTAATAGTAAGTAGGAAAAGTATGCTTAGATATGTTAGAATTCAAGTTGGATAAGAAAAATTGAATGTTATAGTAAAAGATTATATAACTATAAAAATTTTGGTTCAAATTAATCCTTTGATTAATGCATCTGCTTACAATGTGAATTATTCTTCGGTTGGAAGAAAGTATGATTAAGGGGAAATTTAACTTAAATAGATTTCCACGACATATGGATAGTCAATGGATATGAATAATGGAACTTATAAGTATTCTTGAGTACAAAACATGGTAATAAGCAACACAAATGGTATGAACCACTAGGTCAATCAAAGGATATTAAACAACGTATTAAACAATATTGATATCATAATTTGTACCAAGAAATTTTGAGAAGATCTCTTATTGGGTTGTATTAATGAGGTGTCTCAACAACATAAGGAAATGTTGTGTAATTCAAACAAGAATTTAGCAAGTAGATAACTCATCTTTTGATAGAGGGTGATTTAATGTTAAAGATGAGGTAACATGTAAATATCCTGAGAATCATAAACACTTGCAACTACAAGGACTGTAGGATTGAAAGTAGAAGAAAAAAACTTCCATGCATAACTACACTGAAATATTACATGGCCAAGAGGTTCTTGAGGAACAAAAAGGGCAAAAGTAAAACATACGAGGTAAATTAATAGCTATAAGTTAATAGTCTTCTTTAGAATAGTAAGGAGAAGGTATGATTAAGGTGAAAATATACATGAATCCAATAAAATGTGATTGATATTGTAACCAAATGACATCACAAATTTATTTACACATAACATAAAAACTTTATTAATTACATAGATGAACCATGATAAATGAATGTTGGTGTGATTTGACATGGAAAAAAAATGTGGATATAGTTTATGTCATGTAGGTGATACCATGAGGATGGTATTATAGGTTGTACCATAGTTGGACAATGGACAATAGTACATATGGTGCCATATGATTACATATGCTACAAGGTTGAAAAAATAAATTTCTATTGGTGTGTATAACATACCTTGTGTGCGGTTATGTACTAGTCATTAGATGGATTTATGGCCAGGTAAACAAACTTGGAGGTTACCTAGAAGAAGAAAAGTAAGTTTGGTATAAGTAACTATTGTTAGGTTGTGTTATATTCTTTCCACGACTCACTCCCCTAGTTAACCAAGCGGTTAGAGGGGGGTCAAAGCACCCCCTTCGTTGCACTGATTGTGCAGCGGCGAGGTAACAGGGGGCGGCAGCCCCCCCCCCATCCAGGGGGTTTGAGGGGGGCAGGTATTCCCCCTCTATGAGGTCCAGGGTAGCACCCCACGATTGTTTTTTTGGACGCTATATTTGGTGGCGCGAACCTACTTATGGTTTTGTGCATGGTTTTCATGCATGGTTTTGGGCACGATGGTTTTTGGTCCATGGTATTGGATGCTTCAAAATGTATTTATATGTATTGTAACATTGAAAGAAAAAGTGACAAAATCAATCTGGTAGTCCCAGTTTTGGGATCCAAGGGAAAATATTTGTGTTTATGTGTTTTATGTGTTATGCTCTTACATTGTTTATTTTCTATGTTTTAGAATTCTTATGCAAGTAATTTTGTATGGGGTTAAAACCTACAACTATGGTTAATTGCAGTTTGATGATGATGAATATATGTATATGAATATATATTGTGATATGAAATAATTTTTTATGATCTTGCAGGCATATTAATGGGGAAAATATGCTAACTGATGTATTTTATGTGGAGAAAATGCAAGAAGAAGGTGCTCGACAAGAACACAAAGGCTTGAAAGAATGCAAGCAGAAAAAATTTATTCTTCAGATAAAATAAATGATAAGCAATAGTTGCTTTAATACTATTAAGTAAAAGATTATGATATTTATCATAGCTGAACTTTGTATCGATAAATTATCACAAATGGTTTGAAAACAAATGTGGGACATGCAGCTATGGAAGGAGAGATGCTGGGAGAACTCCTTGAGACCGATGTTGCTATGAAGGATAGATTTTTGGAGCACTCCTTGTGATTGATGTACATCGAAGAAATAAATTTGCATCAGATGGGAGAGCCATCAGGAATGTTGATTCATAAACCATCTTCCTGTGAATGCGACAATGATGCAGCGATACACTGAGGATGACGTACAATTTAAGGGATGGAGTATGTAACACCCCTCCCTTGTGTATGACATTATTGTAAGCCTAGGCTATGTTAAAGCTAGGTGTGATATTCTCCTTTGTGTGTTAAATGTTTTTAAACCTAAGCTGAGGAAAGCTAGGTTCGATACCCTCCTTTGTGGGTTAAAATATTCTACACCTAAGCTGAGGAAATCTAGGTGATATTTAATATGAAAAAGAAATGTATTATTAAATAAATTTTTATATACCTATGGGGCATAATATGGGGTACAAAGGGAGATACCCAAGGGAATAATGTAATAATGGGATGGGCCATAGTATGCAATGGGCCCATGGTATTAGATAGATGGTATTGAGGGAGCCATGGTAATGACCCATGGTATTGTATGTATGAGGCTTGTATAGAGGCTAGACACTCCACATTGAGGGTTGTCAAGGAATAATGTATGAATAGGCATATGGCTTCTGGAGTGTTCTCCTTCCTTAAGGAGTGAATGTATGGTGTTGCCCTACCTGAAGGGTTTGATTAATGAAGAGAATCATTTCTATCTATTTCTATCGTCTTATTTTTGGTTATATTTGTATTCTCATATGTTTTTGTGTTAAATCATAATAAGTGGTAAGGGAGCACTTTCTTGGGCCAAGGTGGAGAATTTTTTTTTTATTTTTTGCAGGATTCCTGGGGCGACGAGTTTGTAGATAATATCTACATGTTTTGGGGAAAAATATGCAAAATCTAATTATGGATCTGGATTCTTTGCGAAAAAATACCCGGTTTAAAAAAAATCAGCCGAATCGGAGTCCGTATGAGGGAGATATCGCTGATGTAAAATCAATGGTGTTGTAGACAATTTTTCGAGGAGCGAGTTTGTGGCGCAGTTCTAGACGTCCTGGTGCAAGATATGCAAAATCTAATTGAAGATATAGATTCTTTGTGAAAAATATCCAATTTCAAAAACAATATTAGTTGAATCAGAGTCCGGATGAGGGAGATATCACTGATTTAAAATCAGCTCTTTTTCACAATTTTTGTCATGACGAGAGAGTTGCAGCGCAGACCTGAAATTCCAGTGCCTCGATCAAGATTTATATCACATGGGAAGATGCAGAATGGTTGATCCATTTCGAAAAACAGGTCATAATAGGGATTCTGAGTAATATTGACTAAACTGTGACAATTTCAAATTTTCGCCAAGTAAGTGATTTTTTTTTTTCAAAACACCCTTCATGGCGATTCTATATTTTACATAAAATCATGATGGTCCTACTATTGAGGAATACATAAAAGAAATAATTTCAGTATGGAGAAAAACTATAAATTTTGGGTACTATACCAATTTAAAGATGAGGCTTACAGATGGTGGAAATCAATTTACAACACGCAGTTGTCTGAACTTTCAGATAAAGAATTTGAAAAACTCCTTTTGGACAAATGGTATCAGGATATAAAACAAGATAAGGGGAAACATGTGGGGTTATTTCCTACTTATATATCCTTATCGTAGGTTCATGGATTGATTCAGAAGGAAAAAATCATTGTGTCTATAAATCCGAGTTGCAAGCAAAATCTCATAAATGTCAACTTGGCAAAAAAATTGCAAGTTCCAGCAAAACAAATTGATAACACACAAGTTGATGATGACGATATTCAAATTTATAAGGATTTGAAGCTTTCTACGGATAAGTATGTGTTGCATGGTGATTTTTATACTTCAGATATGGATAACATGGATGTTGTTTGGGGATATTATTGGATGGAATCCGTGGGTACTATTAATATTAATGTGTAGAAGAAATTCCTAAAGCTCTAGTATAAAAAGAAGAAAATTACATTGCAAAATATTTCCATTAAGACCCAACCAGAGACTATGGAGGCAAAAGCACAAAGCTCTAAGGACACTTACACATGAGATGATGAGCAGTTGATGGTCGACAGTCAAACACAAATAGAGGTTCAAGCAGAAAAAGTTACAGGTGTTGACACATCAGATGAGGGCTCAGTGGTTGAAGTAATATTGGAAGATAAGACAGCACAGCAGGCACCACAACATGCACCAGATAATAGTCAAGCTCCAGTAAGGGATGTATTAAATAAAAAGACATCGTGGGTTAAAAGTTCAACATATCATCACCCACATCACCCCATAAGAAAACAATCAACAAGATGACAACCAATTAGCCACAAGGACAACAACCCTCAAATGAGAGATGGAGAGGAGCAAAGATCCACCTACTACATATCCATACAGAAGAGCTTCCAAGGTCAACTTCCATCTCAAGAGAGCGAGGTACCAGTGAGATGGAGGGTTCACCTTTCTCTTGGATGGCTAGATACACGTGCATGGTACGAGTGGACTACTCTTTTGAGTAGATCTTATTTTTTGTGTTCTTCCCATGTTTCTGGGACAAAACATGTTAAGGGGGTTAGAATGTTATATACCTAGGGGGGATAATATGGAGTACAAAGGGAGATAGCCAAGGGAATAATCTAATAATGGGATGGGCCATAGTATGTAATGGGACCATGGTATTAGATAAATGGTATTGAGGGAGCCATGGTAATGACCCATGGTATTTTATGTATGAGGCCTACATAGAGGCTAGAGACTTCACATTGAGAGATGTGAAGGATTATTGTATGAACAAGCATATGGCTTGTGGAGTGTTCTCCTTCCTTCAGGAGTGAATGTATGGTGTTGCCCTACCTTAAGGGTTTGATCAATAAAGAAGCATTTATATCTTCTTATTTCTAGGTATATTTGTATATTCTTATATTTTCATGCCACATCTAATTACCATGGTTCCCTCAATACCATCTATCTAATACCGTGGGCCCATTACATATTATGGCCCATCTCATTATTACATTATTCCCTTGAGTATCTCCCTTTGTACCCCATATTGTTCCTCCTAGGTATACAACATAAATTAATAAAATAAATCACTTGGAGGGTGGAGTGCCAAGAAAGAGGAGAAGTTTGCCAAATCCCATGAAGAATGGGATAAAGATGAATCTTTCATGATAAGCTTCTAGATGTGATTCTAGATAAGTTTGGATGGATTCGATATCCATCAAATGGATGGGAGGTAATTATAAATATCCATCTAACATAAAATCTTTGTGGGAGATAAAGGCAATCTTTTATGTGGAAAAGTGTCGTAGGAGATAAAGACAAGATTTTCCAGACCTAGTAAAATGGAAAAATCCATAAAGGAGGATGCCACTAATGGTAAATAAATCATGAAAGAGGGTATTAAAAGCCCACTAGTTTGATCAGTTGAGGGCAGTTGATCCCTATCAAGATCTTCAGTTGGGTGATGGTGCTCCTCCCTCCAAGTGAGGTTTTAGTTGGTGTCATATGTGTGGGATGTTCATATGATGAATCTTACTCTTTCTCTAGTATAGTTTTAATTTGTCTATGAAAAGATTTAAGTTTCCTTGCCATGAATGAATGAATTAAATGAGATGATTATGAGTAAATTACTCGTGTTTTTCCTTCATTCTAGTCTAAGTCACTTGAACGAAATATGTTTTATCTTAATTGTTACTTTATTATGGAGATAACGGTTTTCACTATGCATGTAGTATTCCAGTGTGAAGTTAGCTGTATAAGAGTATGAAGTGACTGGCAATACTTATACCCATGAGTTATCTAATTCATGATAGAAATTGCATGCGCCAATTATAAGTAGATTATCGGTATTAATGATTTTTATGATAATTTATTATATCTGTGACTCCTTTTAGATCCAAGAGTAGAGTTCATTGTGGAAGCATAATATGTCACTGTAAATACTAATGGTGTTTAAGAGGAGATCACATATGAATATGTACGAGAGCTATGAAATCTACATCTTAGATTTTAATAAGAAATATTGTCTTATTATAATGTTATGTGATATATTAAATAATTATGCATGCATAACAATCATAACATTAATGCTTAATACTCCTCAGTGTATGGCTAATGCTTCAAGGTATCTCTATTGCATGGCTAAGACTGCCTCCTTTTAGGCTAGCTCAACAAGATATGCATGTGAATGAAGAGCTGGTTAGTAACATACTCATTATGTACAGAGTACTATGATCATGAAACACACCCATACAAATTAGAATAAGTTTGACTTAATGTCCATTAATGCTTGTGGAGATTAACCCAAGAGTTTCATACGATGCATGCCATGATTATTTTTAATGTTTGATCATATACAATAGACATGTTAATGAATCTAAGGTTCCATATAATAGAACCAGTAAAACAATTACAAAGAAATTTGTACATTGGCCTAATAGTAATGTGGCTGAGGAAATTTGAGAAGACAAGATCTGCAAGGAGGGGTAAAGCTTTAAGTGTGAACGAACCCAAAATTTTAAATTTACGGGTCCTAAAGCTAAATTCTTGGGTAAGGTAAGGAGGTTTGTTACATCTAACTACATGTTTATTATAGTAACACACAACAAAATTAGGAATTTAAGTATATGATAGATATTTAAGCATATTGAGGTGCATCTAATAGGAAATTTCATCTACCAGAACCCAAGCTACTCACTTTTTTATATGATATGCAAATGTGTTTCTCTCAATAAGAAAAATGTTACCATACTGATGGTTTAGCACACCTATTTTCTATCCCATTTGGAACCCTTACCACACACACAGAGATATATACACCACACCTTGGTGAGGAACTATTGAAGATGATGTTATTCTCATTCATGTTCAATGGGTGTTCTGTCCAATCACACTGTGATAGGCCATGGGTCTCTACCCCATGATTTAGTGAATTGAAAATGGCTTGAACTAAGAATATTTGTAGAAAAGGCAGATACAATTCCTTCTCTTCACTTTGGATTTTCTTCTTCATGAAGAAGAATTTGAATATCATTAAGGAAAAATGGTTAATTGATAAGTTCACTAACCTTTGGGCTTGTTATATCTTTGATTTAGACTTGATCTCTAAAAATTGGGCACATCATGAACCCACTAGTATTTTATAGCAAGGTAAAAGTTATTACACTTTTATTTTTAATAGCAAGAATGATAGATTTCATGGACTTTAGGGGAACTTTTTAGTGCAATGGACTCTTTACTTTATTCACAATTTTTTTTTTTTTTTTGGATATGTTTGAATTAGATTGCTGCATATTCCCCTATTTTGTAGGGTGATGGTATTTTTAAAGCCATTGGAGATAAATTGGGACACTATATTACTTCTTAATAGGTAAAGGAGAATAACTTCTCATATGCAAGAAGTTGAAACGAATTTTGCAAAGGGACACCATGAGGTGCTTCAACTTATCGTGGAGGGTTGGAGCCATCTTCCTTGGATCATGAGAAGGTCTCATTTAAATGTAATTCTTTCCATGAGTATGGGAACTTTGTGAAAAATTGTCCTAAGGCTCTAGTATCTCAACCTCTTTTTATCCCATTTCCATCTTCTAAATCTAATGATAAGCAAATATCATTCAAAAAAGTTTCAATAAAACATAAGAATCAATTCTTTAAGAGGTCTCATCTTGCCAATAGCTTTGAATGTCAATAGCCCTCTTCGTAGAGGAATCGATTTGGAGCTTTACAATCTTTGAGGGCTAAAAATGTGGCTAGAGAATCCCAATCTCATCTAGCTCGCCATTCTAATAAGCTAATTCTAAATCAAGTGCATTGGAAGACCATCATTTCTGTGTAGCGAAAAAGATTATAAGGAAAATTCAATCCACTTTCCATCCATGTTTTTTCTAAAATTCTTAAATTCAAACCACTTTTTTCTCCTCCAATAACATGAAGTTAGAAAGAGGGAAGAAGAAAAGCACCATATTAGTTGCAAACATTCCTTTTCCACCGTTGTATCTCATGGGAAGTTAGTCTTGTTCAAATATTAGAAATATTTTGTATTTACATTGCATCTTGTAAACCATTTATAATAATATTCTCCCATAATAATGAAGTGGTATGTTTAACATTCATTAGAGCTAATGTTAAATCTCATTTAAAGAAATCTTTCATTATAACATTTGTTCCAACATACTTTTTTTACTTATTATCTTTAAACCCTAATAATAAAGAGATTAGGGTGAGAAGGAATTGTGAATATAAAATGTGTCCCAAAAACAATCTTGTTAGGAAAAATAAACAATCCCAAATCAAATGTCTCCTTGACTATATAGTGATAGCCAAATCGATTAAATGGACCCCAATGTTTAGATTTTTCCAGTACAACAAAACATTTCAATACGTGGACATGGAAATTCGGCTCTTTCTAAAGATATCTTTAGTGCGTGAAACCCAACGATCCATTCACTTATTAGCATTACCAATTTTCCACCCTCAACTACTTAGCGATGGAGGAGCACATAAATAAGAAGGCGAGGCATGAAAAAATAGAAGATGAAATGCACTAATTCCTGGGAGTTCGTAGTTTCTCCCATCTATCAGGAGGTCACAGAGTCTCTCAGGGAAAACCGACCTCATCCTCAAGAAGAAGAGGAAGCGACAACGGAGTGAGTTTCCTCATCGATTAATTATTTCCAAAGCCTATGAAGGCAAGAGTGCTGTGGTGACAAAGACGTGGTGACAAAGACAATAGAAAGCTTCCAAATATTTTTCGGGAGTATTTAACTCCATTGTTAGTAATTTGCTCATAGTCCGTGACACATTATTTGTAGTTTATAACTATCTTGTTCCATTGCGACTCTATGGAGAAATGTTGCCACTTGCATCTATAGAAGCAAAGGAACATCCAGAAAAAAAGAGAATTCTTTCGAGAAAAACCAAACGAAGCTTGGAATTTTGATATTCCAAATTGCATAGGCATGTTTTACGATAAGAATGATAGAGTATTCAAGTTTTTTTAATTAAGAGATTACATTGAATTGTTTAGAATTCCTGATCCAAGTGACGATGGTTTAAACACATAGTTCAGCGTTGGAAGTCGAGGAAATGGGGCCATGTTGATAATGATTGACACTAACAACATAGATAAAATGAAGGAATTTTTATTGAAAATTTATTCCAAAGTGACTGGAGAACTTCGAAAGGAAATTTCCATACCTTTCCTCTCCATGACACAGTATTAACTTTGTGGACCTCTATGGCCCTGATAGAATAGCTGTTCAGCATAGGATTTAGAGATGCAGGTCGTCGATATATCTTCTAAAATTTGTCAAATAATAAAATCAACTGACGTATGTGTTACAAAAAAAACTGTTTTATTGTGCATCACTACAGAAAGAAGGTTTCATGTTTGTGATTTACAAGATGAGATTGTGGTCACATTTGAGGACTATCATGCTTTTGACATGAAATTTTTCATAGGTTTGTACATTACAACCAAAGAGGATATTTTGATTTCTATTTGCAGTGCAGACGATATCTTAAGTCCGCCAATATAAGTATCATTCTCACAGGAAACAGATTGGGAAAGATTACAACTGATGCTCCAAATTGTGTTTCTGAGTTGAGAGACATCGCCTTCCAACATATGATCATGAGGGCATTCACATTCTATGAAAGGACTCTTGAGATTATGTCAGGAAATACTAAGGGAATAAATTGTGTCATGACCTAGCAAATGAATGCAGACCCATTGTTTTGCCAATCTCAATACCAATTTCATAGGATGAGGATGACGATGACGACCATGAAGCCTTGTCAATTTCAATTTTAAAACATGGAGTAGACAAGGAGGGCCAGGACCAGGAAGCCTTCCCATTATCAGAAGATGAAAGAGTAGACGACCTCCCAATCTAAAGAGATGATGATGATGGATGAGGAGGCCGGACAATAGGGTGCAACTCAACCTAAATTAGTATCAAGCAATTCACACTTTTATCAAACATTGTCGCAAAGAGTTGAGATTTTTTATTAAATAATTATGAAGTGTGTTTATCATGAATATCACTTTATTAGTTCTAATTTTATTATAATAATTAATAAAAAAAAATATAAAAATCTAATGGCCTATAATATATATATATATATATATATATATATATATATAATAAATATAGTTAGTATATTATGAGTTTTATTTTTTATATAAGTAGTTATGTTTTTTGAGGTTTTAATTGAATTAAAAATATTATATTTAATTAAATTAAAATAATATATAAGTTTGTGGGTAGTTTAGTTAGTGATTTCTAGGGTAATAAAATGGTATATTCAGTGAGAATTTAGGTTCAAACCTTTTGAATCAGTAAACAAGTCAACGAATATATATGATAATTTAATTATCGAATGAATATATATATTTTAGATTATTTTTTGTAAATTTATTATAAATATATATTTACATACAGATATAGATATATAATAATTTTAATTATTAAATGAGTTAGTTTTCTGTAAAATTATGGTAGTGATAAATAAAGATATCTATTAATTAATTTAAAAAAATAAATTATTATATATATATAGATATAATTAATTAAGTTATGGTCTTTTCAATATGTGATATTGATAAACAATGATAATGAAAATTATTTACATATTTTTTTGAACATTTGTGTTTTCTAAGAGATTTTATATAGATATAAGATATGATCAAACTAATTAAAATAGAAAGTATGGACTTCTTATTATTACTTATTGGAATATAATAAATTATTTATTGGGGTTGTAAGTGGGGTTATGATTGCTTAAAGGTTTAGGTGTAGAGCACTAAAAGAATGAGTTATTTCATTGTTTTCTCTATTTTGGTTTTTTTGGACCAATGAATTTTCACTTCATTGTAATTTAATGTAGGTTAATAGATTAGGGTTTTGAATGGTATAAAATTATATGCATTGTATTGTAAATTGTGAAGTGATAAAATGAGAAAGTTAGATGTGTGATTTGAAGGTTTGTTGGTTTTCAATTAATGGTTCCTTAAGATTTGTTGGTTTACTTTGTTCATGATGTATGCATTTGCTATGATAATTTTCTCTCTATGTATGTGTTCACTTCAAAAGATAAAACTTATACTACTTAATTGAAAAATAAGACGAGAAGCTCTCTAGAGAATAATAATAAAAGATAGAAAATCCAAAAGTGTTTTATAAGTCAAAATATCAAAATTAAAGGAAATTCACTCTATCATATCTTCCTCATAGAAGTGAATCCTTCGTGCATTGAGAGCACAACTATAGATAGGTATTTATAGCATGGAAGACAAAAGGTATGCTAAAATTACTTAAAACATGATTCAATACCATATATAACTCACCCAAAGGTGACACAAAGATGTCAAGTTTTCATATATATATATATATATATATATGGAGAATAAGATATTATAATAGGTGCCACAAAGATGTCAAGGTTTAGTGGTGTGTGTGAATATATATATATATATATATTATATATATTATATATATTTTCAAAGAGAATGAGATATTATAAAGAGGTGACCAATCATATTCTAAAAGATGAAGTATCTTTCCAATTACAGTTAAAAATAATGGAGAAATGGTTATGTGTTTGTAACGTACCTTCTTAGTTTAGGAGTTGTTCCTAGAGTTTAGGAGGTTGTTTTCAGCCACTTATTTTTCAGTCAAGTATTTAATATGTAATCTTCATCTATGTAATGCAGTGAGTGAGTGTGAGCGTGTGTCTCCTCCTTTGTATGAGTGGAGTCTCCAGGTGATGTACACACCTGTGAGCTGCAACTCCTTCTGATTAATTCAAAGTTTAATTATTTTTATCTTGGTATCAGAGCTTAGGGTAGAGGTAGCCTTAATTTTTTTTTGGGATGTATCATTAGTTGCAAATATATAGTGGTAGGAGAGCTTGTAAATGTATCTATGTGATCAAGTGGAACTGTAGTAACACCTCGAGTGAAGGGTCTCAGATGACTGATCATCTCTAAGCTGGAGAAAAGGTAGAGCAATTGACGCTACTTTTGGGCTGAAATGCATGCCTTTGGTTCTAGTTTGGGGCTGAAAAGCGCACCAAGAGCAATTGGCGCTACTTTTGGGCTGAAAAGTGCACCATTGGTGCTACTTTTGGGGTGAAAAGCACACCTAGAAAATTATAACTATAATTGGTGCGGATCTGTGGCTATTAAGTGTGCCAATTTTCGTGCACTTCGTGAATTTTTGTTGTCCGCAATTGGCGCGGATTTTTAGCTATTCAGAGCGCCATAGAGCCAACCTATTTCTCTCTGGAAATCTGCAATTTTGTTTTTTTTTGCAGATCGGAGTTGCCCGGTGGTGGCATGTGGAGATTTCTGCTCGGTTGCAGCAGATTTGATTTGCCCGGTGGTGTCGAATTGAGGATCCTTGATCAGCTCGGAGATAGCAGATCAGATCTGCCCGGTGGTGGCGAGTTGGGGTTCCGTGATTAGACCTGCCCGGTGGTGGCGAATCAGAGCTATGTGATCTGCTCGATGGAAGCAGATCGGTGTTTTGCCCAGTGGTGGCGCAGTGCAGCTCCTTGATCTGTTTGGTGGAAGTAGATCGCGCTTGCGCGGTGGTGGCGTGTTGGAGCTTGCTTGTTGATCTGTTCGGTGGTAGCAGATTAGTTTTGCCCGGTGGTGGCATAGTGATGTCCCTAATCTGTTCTGTGGCAACAGATCAGACTTGCCTGGTGGTGGCACAGTGAAGTCCTTGATCCGTTCGGTGGCAGCAGATCGGACTTGCCCGGTGGTGGCACAGTGAAGTTCATGATCTGTTTGGTGGTAGCAGATCAGACTTGCCCGGTGGTTGCCGATTGAAGTGTTCAGTTGGGCGAAAATGAACAACAGTTTGGAATCATACCTCCACGAGTCTGGCAAGCTCGATGGAACGAACTTCTCTAACTTGAAGTTCAAAATGCAAACTTTGCTGGAGAGTGCGAATGCATGGTTGATCGTCTTGGGAAATGAGCAGAGAACTAGAACACCAACCCAAGAACAGGACTGGGATAAGAGAGAAACAAATGCAAAAGTCACACTGAAGATGTCTTTCAAAGACAACATTATCTCCCATATCAGAGATTGCAAGTCGTTCGCGGATATATGGACCACAATCAAGAATCTATACGAGACAAAGAACAAAAATCGTGTTCTGGCACTCAAGGGAAAATTTTTTGCATTAAATATGGATGAGAATGAATCCGTTGGTTGATTCATGGCCAGAGTCAAGGATCTGAAAGACAAATTGGGAGCCATTGGAGAGAATGTATCAGATTCAGATCTGGTTACACTTACACTTAACAGAATGACCGATGAATATCAGAGATTCATCTCTGGGTTATCAGCGAGAGAGAAAGCCCCCTCGTTTGATGACCTGACAGCGATTTTGCTCCAAGAGGAGGAGCGATGACAGAATCTAAAGACTTAGGGCAATGATCTTACTCTGATGGAAAATAGGCAACAATACAGAGGAAAGTAGCACCAGCACCAACATCAGCATCAACAACAGCAGCAAGAGCAGAAAGGGGCCAACTCTTTTCAAAAGAGACCATTCAGAGGTATGACTGATAGCTATGTTAAGAGATGTTCTTACTGTGGGAAGCCTAGCCACCAAATTAAAGAATGTTATAAGAGACAGGCGGACGAAAGAAAATGCAAACAGAGGAAACATCAGGGGTGTTTTGCTGAAGAAGAGGATGACCACAGCCATGATCTTCAATTATTCACAGTCGACTGTGCACTTTCAGCATCAAAAGGAGAGGAGGATAATATATGGTATGTAGATTCTGGCGCATCCTGACACATGACCAGTAAGAGAGATTGTTTTCAATTTCTTCAAGAATCTGCATGTGGATCAAAGATTTATTTAGGAGATGATGGGGGGTATGAGATCAAAGGATGTGGGGATATTCCTGTCAAGCTACCTAGTGGCGACATCAAACATCTCAGAAATATTTTATATGTTCCAGGAATTAAAAATAATTTGATCTCTGTCTCTATGATAACAGACCAGGACATGCACGTGAAATTCTTCAAGAATGGATGTGTCATTCAGGATATTCAATTGGAGACAGTTGCAACTGGAGTACGTGTGGGAAATTTGTATAGACTGGATGCAAGGAGCATGCCACAACAAGTGATGGTTGCAGCAACATCAACAGTTGAGAATCTCTAGCACCAGAAATTTGGACACCTAAATCTTCAAGATCTCATCTTACTCAAAAAGAAAGGTATGGTCAATGGTCTTCCTGTTTTACATAATGTCAGACTGGAATGTGATGGATGTACATTAGGGAAGATGCATAGAGATGAATTCCCTTTGCATGTTAACAGAAAATAAAGAGACATCCTAGAACTAGTGCATAGAGATATTTGTGGACCTATGCAGACTAGGTCTTTAGGAGGTGCATACTACTTTCTACTATTTACAGATGACTGCACTAGGTTCTCTTGGGTGCATTTTTTAAGCAAAAAGAGTCAAGCTTTCCAATACTTTAAAGAATTCAAATCGATGATAGAGAACCAAATAGGAAAGAAGATAAAGATTCTCCGCTCAGACCAAGGGGGAGAATACAGGTTACGTGAGTTCATGAACTTCTGCAAGCAGCATGGGATTATACAGCAATTCACAGTGCCACACACTCCACAACAAAATGGAGTAGCAGAACGCAAGAACAAGACCCTTGTGGAGTGTGCGAGAAGTATGCTTCAAGGTAAGGGTATTTCTAATGATCTTTGGGTAGAAGCCATTAATACTATTGTTTATTTAAAGAAGAGGAATCCTACCAAAAGTCTTGGCTTCAAAACCCCCTTTGAAGCACTATTTGGACTCAAGCCAGCAGTCGGTCATTTAAGAATATTTGGATCTAAATATTTTTCTCATATACCGAAAGCAGATAGGAGAAAGGTAGACCCCAAAGCCTTGAAATGCATTTTTGTAGGATATGACACAGAGTATAAGGCATACAAGTTATATAATTCTGTGACTCATAAAGTGTTTGCAAGCAGAGATGTCGTTTTTCATCAACAGATTGAAGATGGAAAGGAAGACTCTAGGAGTGACAGCCACATTCCACTACTGATAGAACTGAACAGTGAAGAAGAAGAAGAGCAGGAGCAGGAGCAGAAACAGGAAGAAGTAGCAGCAGACAATGTAATAAGTGATGATGTAGGCCCGGGAAGTGCTGAAACAAATAGATTTGAGGTAAGTCCTCTACCTAGAAGATCAGGTAGGAAGACTAGACTACCTGCAAGATTGCAAGGCTATGATTTAATGTCCAAAATTTTAAACATTGTAGAACCTTCAAACTATGAAGAAGCTAGTAAATCAGATGAATGGAAGGTTACAATGCATGAAGAAATGGAATCAATATATAGAAACCATACTTGGGACTTAGTTAAGTTGCCAGAAGGAAAAACCCATATAGGTTGTAAGTGGCTGTATAAACCTAAGATAAATGCAGATAGGAGTGTAGAAAAATTCAAAGCCAGACTGGTAGCAAAGGGTTATTCACAGCAAGAAGGAATACATTTCGATGACACCTTTGCCCTTGTAGCTAAACTAAATACAATTAGAATGCTAATCTGTTTAGCAAAAAAACATAAATGGAAGCTACACCAGTTAAATGTTAAGTCTGCATTTCTGAATGGAGGATTGAAGGAAGAAATTTATTTAGTACGGCCTCCTGGTTTTGTGAAAAAGGGATAGGAGCATTTAGTGTGTAAATTGCATAAGGCACTTTATGGTTTGAAACAAGCACCCAGGTCATGGTATGACAAAATTGATTCATTTTTTATTGAGCATGGTTTTCATAGGAGCCTCAACGATCCAAACCTGTATACCAAGATAAATAAATAGAGGCAAATCATTTTGATTTCTTTGTATGTGGATGACATGCTAATAACAGGGAATGCAGATAATTTGATCAAAGAAATCAAGCAGCAAATGTCACAAGTATTTGAAATGAAAGACCTTGGAGATCTTCATTATTTCCTAGGTTTGGAGGTATGGAAAGATTCTGGTCAAACTTTTCTAACCCAAGGAAAGTATGCCAGAACCCTGTTGGAAAGATTCAGAATGGAACAGTGTAAAACAACAGCAACACCATTGCAGCAGAATTTTAAGTTAAGCAGTGACGATGGCACACAACAGGTGGATGCTACTTTGTATAGACAGCTAGTCGGAAGTCTGATCTATCTAAGGACAACTAGGCCTGATCTGGCATACTCTGTTAGTGTGCTGAGCTAGTTTATGTCTAGACCACTTGAAAGTCACTGGAATGCAACAAAATGTGTGTTGAGGTACCTTAGTGGTACTTGTAATTATGGTCTTTTATACACTGACATTTCTGATGTTACTTTAGCAGGTTATTCAGATTCAGATTGGGTAGGCAACCTGGATGATTGTAGATCCATCACAGGATATGCATTTAGTATTGGATCCGGGGTTATTTCGTGGAGTAGCAAAAAGCAAAGTACTGTAGCATTATCATCATGTGAAGCAGAGTACCAGGCGTTGTGTGCAGCAACATGCGAAGCCATTTGGTTGAGGAGATTGCTCAGTGACACAGGCGAAGGACAAAAATAAGCAACCAACATCAAAAATGACAACCAAAGCACAATAAAACTTGCATACAATCTAGTTTTCCATAAGAATACTAAACACATTGATACTCAGTTTCACTTTGTAAGAGAAAAGATACAGTCTAAGGAAATTTGTGTGGATTATTGTAATACTTGTGTTAATGTAGTCGACATTTTTACTAAGCCTCTAGGGCGAATAAAGTTTGAGTTATTTAGAGGGATGCTAGGTGTGCAAAATAACCCTTTCTCCATTAAGGGGGGGAGTTAGAAATAATGGAGAAATGGTTATGTGGTTGTAACGTACCTTTTTAGTTTAGGAGTTGTTCCTAGAGTTTAGGAGGTTGTTTTCAGCCACCTATTTTTCAGTCAAGTATTTAATATGTAATCTTCATCCATGTAATGCAGTGAGTGTGATTGTGAGCGTGTGTGTCCTCCTTTGTATGAGTGCAGTCTCCAGGTGATGTACACACCTGTGAGCTGCAACTCCTTCTGATTAATTCAAAGTTTAATTATTTTTATCTGTTTAGAATACAACCAACACCCAGCAATGAGAAATAGACCTGTGAGCACCTGGGTATGGAGAAAACCCTTCTGAGCATGTTGTTTCCATCTCTAGGAAGGGAAAGAATGAATGAACGACAACATTACTTCTAAGGCATAGAACCCAAGGTTCACCTCCACCATTTCATCCAAATAACATTTGGAGGCTGTTGATATGGAGCCAGTCTTGAGGCTGACAACAGAGTTGTACAAACACAAAGACTCTGGAGAGGAGATGCCTCCACCTAGGCCAAGACAACAACCAGATCATTAATGCAACGTGGGAGACCGAGTGGTGAGAATTAATGTTGTTCAGAAAATCAGACAACAATAAAGTCCAGGCTTAAATATCGTGGAGTTATGTTATAGTCAGTCATGTGTCGTAGGGACAAGTGGCTCGGTTAGAAAGCCCACTTTCATTATAACTTGCAAATTATAGTCGTGGAAAGCATGCAACGGTGATGGTATGTCATGTTGTAAAGGTTCATACCATAATACATAGATTTCATAAGAACCAGTAATACTTTGGAAAATACTTTACAGTTATGGGAAAATCATAATTGCGTAAATAGTAATAGTTCTATGTTTAAATTACCATAATTTTAATTTGGATTTTTTTATGTATATTTGAACTTATGGATGTGTGACATTATGGTTAAAACATTTGAACTTATCCCTTATGCATTCAAAAATGCAATTTAAATGATGAAAATTTTGGAGTGTGTATGAGAGCCATTGAATCTCTTGAGGTGCAAACATTTTCTCAAGTTTTGGACATTTTTCTTTGACACTTGCTAGAGCACTTGTTTGATCTGTGGTTAAGATAGATCTATACTAGTAATATTTACACTGATAGGGATGGCTATTTTGGCATGAGATCCCAACCATGTAAATTATGCATGGCTGGTAAACTCGATAGACATCAAAACACTTACCTAATGATACATTCACCATTTCCAAGACATCAAAGGAAAAAAAAAACTAAATAGTATTTTAAATTATATTATTATTATTATGATTAAAAAAATTAATATGTTAGTTAAGCTTACATACATTAAAAAAACATGTAACAAGATTTCTAACCATTGAGATACACTCTCACTTTACTATGGAGATTCAAGGGTAGTGACTTACTAATACCACATGCTTAAAGGCACAGTCTAATTTATAGACGAACTAGTCCTTTTCACCATATTTCAATGCTATAATTTCAAGAAAGAATGTGACATTTTGTTGCTTAAAATACAATCTTGAATGCATAAAAGGATTCATCACCCTGAAAATCTCCTAAGGCACTTGAATTCTACAGATTAAATGTAACATCCCCCAATAAACTGTGTGTAAATATACATAGGATTAGATTTTTTTTACGAGATTTACTGGCATGTAAAACTTCATATTCCTTAGCTGAACACTAGATAAAACTATCATCATTACATAAAGTAACTTTATAAATGGAATAGCAAGACACATAACGTAACAACCATTGTTGTTTCACATTAACATAAATCTCCCTGTTGTAACCTTACATCATTACCAATGTTTGTTTAATTAGGCTAGTTAACCACATATTTGATAATGTAAGTGTCAACATCATGAAATGAAGAAACATCATTAGAATGACATAATAGACAAACACATCAATAGACACCGATATACCTTGGAAATCTCATAGAGAAAACCAACAAACATTTATTTTATTAAACCTTTTGTGAGGGTGTTCACCCCTCACTCAATGGTAGTAAGGGAGTCCATCCCTTAACCATTGTTAAAATATTTACAAATAAATATCATCTTAAATTCAAACATAACTAGCTAGAGGCCATTACATTAATCATGATATCATTTACCCCACAATTTCTCGAGCATTGTGTCTTTGTGGCCTAGTTGTTCCCCACAATGAATTATCTTGCATTTGATGGCCCCTCAATTTGCATGCACCATTAGTTCATTACTTTCCCTAATGCTAAATATAATATATCTTTTGCATAAGTGACAAACCTTTCCTACAATTATTATCATCAATAATCTCTCACATCATGATTATAAAATATCCCAAATAATCAAGCTTTACTAGTTAGGATTTAAACATCTTTTCATATTCTACTTTCTTGCACATGAATAATAACGTTAAAAGATGTATTTTCTCCTTTCCTTTTACACACATCCTCAAATGCACAACCAATTTTTGTCATATGCATAGATAGAATGTATAAAGAGAATCCAGGCATGCCTTTTTATTGACACCACACATGCATTAATCAAAAGCATATAATTACAAAACATATCTATTTATCCATGCATGCATATGGTAATGACATGTGTCTAACCATCCAAATCCCACACGCATCAAGTAAATTGTACAAATATCACCAAGGCATGTTCATTTATCCATACTTTATAGGGAAATAATTACATTCTACTTCTGCCCACAAGAACACGACAATATTTCAAAGAACCTCCATGTTTATCACTATCTCTTCGCACAATAAGAGGGAAAACTTTCTCAAAGATAAACACCACAATAACTAGTATTTTTTGGCACAAGATGCATTCTTTTCCAAAAGAAAAATCAACACAACTACCCATATTTTTGAAGGAAAACTAGCACAATAGCTATTATCTTTGTGCATGTAAATACATAAGCTTTATCCAACAAAAACAAGTATTTCTCTAACACAATAGCTACTCTTTTTGTACATGCAAATACATATTTCTTTTCCAAGACATCTAACACTATAAATATTCTTTTGTGCATACAAACACATTCCTCTCAAGAATACTAACACAATAACTATTATTTCTATGCATAAGGACACATATTATTTCTCAAGAAAATTTGGCAAAATAGCTAGTATCTATGTGCATATAAGCACATATTATTTCCTCAATAATACTTGCATAATAGCTTTTACTTTATGCATATAAGCATGTATTCTTTTTCAAAGAGTCTAATGCATAGATCTCATGCAAATACTAATAAAGGAATATAACTTTCTACACATAATTTCCCTGCAATATTTTCCAATTAAAATAACATATTTTCTTTATCTTTTATGTGCAAAGCTCACATGCATTCTTTTTCAATAAAATATCATGACTTCTTTATATTTTATGTCTGGGGTTCACGTCCACTCTCGTTTCAAGAAAATAACATTATTAAATTATCTTCTTATGTGCTTAAACTATGCAAAATTTTAAGGAAGAGTAGTACGATTAGCTTATCTTATCTTTCCATTCGATGGATGGAGTTTGTTGATGGGCTAATTAATGACTCATCTCAAACAGAGTTCATGAAGGAATTGCAGTGAAAACATCTAGCCTCCCACTGAAAATTTGTCTTAAATCTTGGTGTTATCACCCCATTGATAATGATGAATAGAATCTGCCACAACCTTAGCATACCAACACTCAAATGACATAGATGAGAGTAGAGCAACATGTCACAACATGCTTCGTGGCCGCATTCTAATAAGGAGGACAAGGGCTGAGGGATGATACACATGACATATTGTTTGAGCCTTCACACCCTACCAACATCAAGATTGACAAAAAAACCAAACACAAAATATCGTTGCTCCACAATCTTATGTTCCACTACAAAATAGTGCTCCTGAATAATATATGAAGGGTAAAGCAGGGAATGCCTTAAAGAAAAGGAGGTGGCCACAGTATCTCTAATAAACATGGAAATTGATCAACTGCAACAGATAATTGCAAGTCATTGTATAAATGAAACTTTGAGAGAGAAAAATGAGGGATGGTAGGCATCACCGTATTAACAATAGAGGATCAATGGGGCAAGAAAAACTATTGAATTAGTTATAAACAAACAGTTATTGATATTAACCATTTTTTATCATGTATTAGTCAATAATATTTTTTATTTCTTTTAATATTATTAAATCCCTAATGACCATTTATAGGGATAGATATATTACATTAAACAACTTCAACTCACATTTTTTAAAATCTCTGTTGGATTTTGGTCTACATTTCAACTAGGCATAAAGAAATGTAACAACTCTGGATGTGAAAAGGTCATTTCATCTATAAGTTACATTATGCCCATGCCCAAAAACTATTACTCATGTTCGTATGATAGATGTTCATTTGACATTTAATTTTATTAATTAATAAATTTAATCAAAAGGAATGAAAGGGCATAACTACTTTTGAGGAAAACCTCAACCTTTAAATTGTGACCACTATTAAGAATATTCTAAACTATTTTGTGCAAGTTGAATCCCTGATAGGCAAACCCATATGCTCCCCCATGCACGATCCACATGGTAAATAAGGGGATTTGAACCTTGAATCTCAATTTTTCATAATGTTTTCGTATCACAACATTCGAAATTGATTTTCACTCCTAGAGCTAAATGTATATTCTTAACTCTTATATTAATTTATGTTTTAATTACATCATAAGGCATTCCCTTCCAGATGAACTCCCCTCCTATATTTTTTGTCTTTTCTATGCTTCGTCTAATATGATGTTATAAGATTGGAGTAATTTGAACTGTTGAATTAATTATGATAGTTGTAATGTGATGTATTATACTTTTCCTATGCCCAGTTTATGGTTGAGTTACTCCCGAAGCTCTCGGTGGCCTGCGAACAATTGTCATGCCTCAATCAATTTTTTCCAAAGTTTGATCTACTTGGCATGCAATTCCTTCATTTATGAATTGGTTATATCACCCAAATTTAGGGTCTACATGTGTCTTACCTTTTTGACACTTCACATATACACCTCGAGTGACATGATATTAAATCTATGTTTCTTTTCGTCTTGCATGCCCCATATGCAGCATTTTGGGGATTTGATGAAACCCTTATC
Source organism: Pinus taeda (assembly GCA_000404065.3). NCBI lineage: Eukaryota > Viridiplantae > Streptophyta > Pinopsida > Pinales > Pinaceae > Pinus > Pinus taeda. The sequence continues at coordinate 3,402 of APFE030946337.1, read as the reverse complement.
CATTACTATAGATATAGGTTTCAACAACAAGAGTTCACAGGTAACATATCATTGCTAGGGTTTTATGTCTCAATATTTTTTTTTAAAAGAAGAACCCTAGCCCATCCCTAATCGATATTGATATTCCCTTTTGTTTTATGTAGGTTCCTTCTAGAGATACCAGAAGGCCTTCTTGTCCTCATATTGACATGAGTCATAGGTAATATCAAGTTTATTATCTAGTTAGAACTTACACCAGAAAAGTTTTTTACCAAAATGCTCATAGTATTTATAAAAACCTTCTTTCATGAGGTGTTGAAAGTTATGAAGAGCAAGGACGTCTTTACCAAGTAAAATTAGAGTAATTCCTTTTCCTTTATTTCTTGTTTACTTTAAGGGTTTGTAGGATTTGTGTATTACTTTCTAACTGGGATCGTTTCTTGTCCGCGTTAGGTTAGCACTCTTTTTGTCATGGACTATTAGAGAATAAACATTTAACTCAAGAATGTTACAAGTATTTTATCATTATTTAAACTTCTTTCTCCTTCCGTTACACATTATATTTTTTATTCAAAGGTTTTCGTTGGGCCTTGGAGGCCATCACTTCTTATGGCACAACTCTTTTCTTTTGGGTGTCATGGAACATTGTTGGCCTCATAGTACAAATAATACCACAAATTTATCTAATATAAATTAAGTGCATATGTCTAATGAGCATGGTGAGCATGTATGTTATTGAAAACACTGATTTTAATGGGGAATAATGTGTTACAATTGGTACCATAATGAGAATTATGCAATGGATCCTGGTCTATTGTAGTCATTAACCTATTGGGATATTTTGAAATAAATACTGTAAACTTCATAAGATACAATTAATAAAAAAAATTATATTTGCAATGTGCAAGGAAGAACAAATGTTAAGCAATTTCTAGAATTGGATTGCAAGTCATTGGAGATATTCATTGGTTGTGAACCAAAAAGGAAAAGTCACATTTTTTGTGTTCTAAAGTATGAACTAAAGCCTTAGCATATGTGGATAGCGAAAAAACTTCTTTGTAAGAATATCCTGAAAAAGTTATATCCAAGAAAAGTTGGTACAATAAATATTAAAGCCTTGTGGTTCTTCAAAATTTCAAATTAGATTTCTGAGTTGAGTTAATGTCTTTGCATAATTTAGGAGCTTGACTACATTCATACTGCATGCTTGTATTGTAGAATGGCTCATCCCACAAAATCAACTAACAAAGGTGCATTTCGAGCCCAATTCAAAATATCATGGAAAGAAGCCACAAGTAAATGGAAAGGAACCAATTATATATGAGAAGGAAAGACTAGGGAAGTTGGTTGTGGCCTTTAGTAAGATGTCTATGCCTCGCCTATTTGGACCCTTATTTGTCTTCTTTGTTCTAGAGATTCTAGTTCATATGTGTGGCCCCTTATTTGTCTTCTCTATTATAGAGATACTACTTCATACAAAGAAGAAAAATGAATGATTTTCTACCCTTTTATTTGAAAACAATGCCCTTAAATTGTATCCAACATGAATAATGCATATAGAGTTCAACTTATTGTGTAGGTATCGATGAGGACACCTTATGAATTTCTATAAAAATTTCTAACTTCTTGAGGGGAGGATCTTGTTGATTGATGATGTATGTTCTAGACATGGAAACAAACGTTACAATAGCATTTTCCTTTTACAGTCTTGAATGAAGGGTGAGACTTTGCAAAGCGTATCATTGTTTACCCTGCTATTTTTAGGTTTTAAATACAAAACTCCTCTATTAACTCCTTAATTGATCAAATAAGGTAACTGATGAGAATGGGATTTTGGGATTAACCATAATCTTTACATGAAAAAGATGAAGTTATTTGTTGCTATAATTATCTGAAAATCTGCAATTCTATATATGTGAAGCATTTTCGTGCCAGCATGATCACATTTTAACATGTCAGTATGGGAAGCCTTATGCTTTATGGTTTGTAACATTGTCTCAATGGCACTTGAATTCCATTTTGAAAGTGTTGAATTGTAAATGTACATTGGATACATTATCTTCAATCAAATAAAAGAAATGAATAACGTGAATAGTAGAATTCCTTAAAGTGCGCCCCACTTCTCCATACAAAAAAATAAATTGCTCTAGTTCCCATTTTCTTAACCCATTTTAGCTCTGCAACATAGCATGGTCCCCCATTATGGCCTTCATTTTCCCAATATTGGATCCTTGCTTCTTAGTGTAGTAAATAAACCTCAAGAGTTCCCAATTTCTTAAGCCAATCCAACTCATTGAATACTTCTTTGCAACATGGAATAATTCTCCTTATGTGGCCATCACTTTTGAAATTTCCTAAACCATTCTAACCTTACTTCATGGCTATAACAACCCCTAGTTTATTTTCCATGTAAATAAAATAAGACCAAGGACATGGGGCACATATTCCAAGCTTAATGTTGGGGAAAGCATTATCATGGGCATCACTTGTGATTTATTTATGGCTATGGAAATTGGAAAAGGAAAAGAGGAAATAATTGGCACTTAATTATGAAAATAAAGGAAATTAGGAAAAAATGAAGGTGAAGAGACACAAATTTGCACGCAAGGAAATTTAGAGGAAAAAAGAAGGAAACAGAAGAAAATAGATGCATCAATGATAAAAATGCTTCAGAGAAACAATTGCTAGCTTTTTGAAAATTTTGAGTTGAGCTCTACTTTTATTCTCTCATTCTCTTATACTCTTACACACCTAGAGCATTCTTGGAGCATTCTAACATTCACTTGGATTTGGAGAAAGAAGGAAAAGTAAAGTAAGGAAGCATAAAACACGTATTTCATTAAAAAAGGAATTTTTTTATTACAAGTACATCACTAAAATTGAGTTTTTTAGTTATTTTGAAATTCTAGATCCACTATTTAATTCCAAATTTAATGAAATATGTGTTATAAGGGAAAAGTTGGATCAACAACTACAATTGGATTGCTTGCAGGTAACAGGTTGTTGACGTTGGTGTCATTATATGTGTGTGTGTGTGTTAATCTAGATTGATTGTGTGGATGAGATAACCTCCCATGAAATACACTAAGGTATATTTCGATTATGTCTATATTTTATCTAACATGACATGTTTGCAGGAGATAGAAGATCAAGGAAAACCACAGGGTCTTCTTTATGGGAGCAATGTCATATCATGTGGGTTCATATTGGGGAATATATATATTGACAAAAAAATGACATAATATATTGAGCATATATTAGGGGGTAAAGGATTTTTATATTGGCAGGTATAAAAAATGGAGCTGAAAGTTAATGAAAAAATATAAAGGGGTATAAAAGATGTTAATGAAAAATGGATACCTACAATATCTAGTGAAGGTAGGGTTTTTTTAAATTGGGAAGGTGTAATGAGTTCATATTGGT
>APFE030946334.1:45418-94720 GCA_000404065.3 Pinus taeda | reverse complement strand
AGGTAAAGTATATTAATAACATAAATATTAGAACCATAAAATATAATATAACAATACATCAAACATCATTATCGAACATAATAAATAATAGAGAATCTAATAAAATAAAATAAACAATAAATAATTAAAATCAGCATAATTAAACTAGTAGGCTTTCTTTACAAATTCCTTGAAACATATTTATAACTAACCCTTCACTTCTTTGAAAATCAATCTTGAGGATGAGTCTTGTTCTAGACTCTAAACGTAGACAATACAAAAATGAAAATTGTGGAATATCCGAATACTGAACCTATATTGGTATTATTGGTTTACACACACACACACATATAAGAATTATTTTCTATAATTAATTATTGAACTATATTTTAATTATATAATCAAGTACCTTAAATTTGAAAATATTGTGAAAATTGTATAACATGAAATAGAAATAATAGAAAAAAGACAAAGAATATCAAAAGTTAAATAAAAAGAAATAAAGACTAAAAACATAAAAATTAGAACTAATAAAAATAGAAGTTCTAAAAGTCTATAATAAAGCCTTCAAACCAATCACCTTACAAAAATAATAAATTTGAATAATAATAAATAATAAAAATCGATTTCTTAATGTTAAATTATAGATAAACCTCATAATTTTTTTTATCAAAAACAAACTAATACCTAACCGAAGCAAAAATGAGTACATTATACCATGCCTCTGTTAAAATTACAATCTTTAAACCTAAACGACATTTTTACCCAATTTACACATTTTAACTTTTGTGATCCTTCATGGTTAAAAGTAACTACAATGAAAAGCTACACTTCTATATTTGATAAATTAATGAAAGTTATTATGAAAACACCTTAGCACTTTTGAAAGTAACTGCAATGAAAAGCTACACTTGTATATTTGATAAATTATTAAAAGTTATTATGAAAACACCTTAGCACTTTTGAGACATAACGTTGCATGTACTCTTCGTGTTGATTTTTCAACATTAAATTAAATTAAGGTATAATATAATATTAAATTCATAACGATATTTAAGAAAATTACACTGTATTTGCAGTGATATGTGCTACGACTAGTCCCTTGGACTTTTTGTCTGCAAATGAAGAAACAACCATGTGCTCCCCGTCCTTTTTATTGTTATGTGTTAACGCTTTTCCCTAGTGGCATGCAACTCCTTTTAATTTTATTAATCAATCCTCGACATCTTATATATATACAGATGGAAAATTTATTAAATTTAATAATTTTAAAACTTTAAAATTAAGAATAATAATTTTATAATACAATTATATTTTTAAATAAATAAAAAATTGGAATGGTATAAATAATTATAATCGTTTATATCATAAAGATTAATAGAAATTACAAAATTCTTTGTATCTTTATTGAATAAATTAAAAATTGGAGAACGGAAATTAAAACAATATCATATCATACATTTATTATTATTTATTATAATTATATTTTAATATTTTTATTAAATTAATTATAATTTTAATTTTAATGGTTTTTTTATTAATTAATGTATAAATTGAAAAATTAAATAGTAAAGATTATTTATAAAAATTGTTGATTATTAATAATCTAAAAATTCTCACGGTTTCTTATATAATAATACATTGACTTCAATAAAGTTATCTGAAAATGAAATTACCTAGAATAATTTTGAACAATATGATGAAGTCTGTAGAGCATCATTAAGTCTTTTCATGTTTTGTTTCTTATATACATAATACATTGAGTTTAATAAAGTTATCTGAAAATCCCCGGATCCGGGTGTTCTATCAGATCCGACACCTCGCTCTCATGCATGCCCAGCGTCAGGCCGCCGGATTGGCACCTGGACGGACAAGGCAGAGATTAATTAACATCAATTTTCGATGACGGGTATTCAATGGCATTTGTGGTTTCACTGTGTGAAGGTCCCTTCGGACATTTATGTCGCTCAGTCGTATGCATGTGCAATAATACCTCTCCGCGGCTCAACCTTGCAGTCCTCCCGCAATATAATGGAGTTGCCCCCGCCCAGTTGCAAACATCCCCTGCAACATTCCTTCCGACAGCTTGATATCCGCTTTGCCCAGCCAGAGGTCGATCCCTCTACGCCTCTTCCGCCCTGGTCACCCATTGGCATCTAGCAGTGCACCCGCAGCAAAAATTCTGAGGACGCCATGACTCGAAGCCGCGGTGTGCCTCGCAGAGGAAGCTCCTCGGCCTTCAGAGGGCGTGGCCGTCCATCTCCTTCTCCGCTTGTAATTCCCATCTCCTCCGCCTCCCCATCTTCGCCTCCGCCTACCCCCTCCAGGCCTACGCCCAACTCCTCTTTCCAGAATTCTCGCTTTACGTTTCGGAGCTGCCTCAATCAGCCATCATTACCTTCACCACCACTATCATGGTTTCTGAAGAGGCAGAAATGCCTGTCGAGCCTATCAATTCTTCCACTACCCCATACCCTGAGGCTAGCCTTTCTCATGAGACAGAGACCAATCCTATTCCAACAGCCATGCACATGCAGGAAGATTCTCCGAAGAATGTTGAGGTTTTCAACAATCTAATCGTGGAGGAAGACGAGGTAGTGGCTTGTGGTCCTGTTCAACACAACTTCGGCATCCTGCACCTGATCAATCAGTCTGAGGAAGGCGCAATTGAAGAAGACGAAGCTTCTCGGCCAGCAGCTCCAGAAATGCAACCAGTTAAGTGCTCCGGCCCTCAGACTGCGAGCGAGTAAGTTTCTCTTCAGATGGGTTGCTGTTTCTGCTTAGTTTTTTGGCTCTTCTCTCTTCTCATTCGCTAGCTCCTTTCTCCTTCTCGGATATGTATACTGTAATGTTGAGGCCGACCTCAGCTCATGTTTGTTTTTTGCTGAATTACAAGGTTATCACTCGCTCTCATGACTAGAAGGAATTTTCAGGTGGTTGGCTTCCTCTGCTTGGTATCTATTGCAAGCAAGAAGTACTTTTGTAATGACTTCACTCCCTCTGCTGGCCTGAACAAACTTCTCTCTCATAGGCACAGAGGTATCTCTCTGATCAGTAGTCTTTCTGCTAAGGGCCTGGAAACAGGCCTTCTGAGGCGCAGACCTCACTGTACATATTTTTACCTTTTATTTTAATAGAATTAGCACTTATTCAGAAATAAATAAATAAATAAATAAAATAATAATAAATAAATAAAATAAAATAAAATAAAATAAAATAAATAAATAAATAATAATAAATAAAAAATAATAAATATAAAAAAATTAAAATTAAAATTATAAAATTAAAAATTAAAAAAAAATAATAAAATAAAAATAAAAAATAAAAATAAATAAAATAAATAAATAAAGTTATCTGAAAATGAAATTACCTAAAATAATCTTAAACAAGATGATGAAGTCTCTCTAGCATTATTAAGCATTTTCATGTTTTGTTGTTGAGTTTGTTTAATGAGGCCACAATTTTGTCTCGAAAGTCATTTTTCGCTGGAATCCAGTCATTTTTTTTCTAAAAAATCTAATCATAAAAGTGTTAAAATTTTCTTTATGGTGGAAATGGATTCAACACCAATTTTACTTGGAAAGTCATTTTTCGTTGGAATCCAACCATTTTTTTCTCAAAAATCTAACCATCTGAATGTTTAAATTGTTTTTTTGATAGTGGAAATAGAGTCAACACCATCAAAAACCCCTAGGACACCCAAAATCATGAAGCTTAACAACTGTAATCCAGATTTCCCAAAATTTCTACCACATGTTGGTCAAAATCTTACCAAAATTTCTACTATTTTCTGAGCAAAATTGTAGCCTCATTAAACTATTATCTTATTTTTTTTATATTTAATCATTCAAAAAAAATCTCTAGTTTGGTTTCTTCTACTTAGCATAATGCCTCATTGTATCTTGTATGGTTTCTTCAATTTGGTATCCTAACTTTTTGGGACAATATAAAGTGGGTTTTATCTCCTCTTTTGTTTCAATTTGGGATCTTTATATTTATTGATTGTTTTTCCTCATGAAATTGTCTTTAAATTCATTTTAACAATTGTTCCAAAATAAAATTTCAAAGTGGTTGATGTACATATATATAATGTAACATTTTTTCTATAGAAAAAGAAATTATGGTTTTTTTCTCAATAATAAGAAATTATATTTTTTCTTAATATAAATATTAAGAGAGTTAAATAATAACCATTTTCTTAATTGCATTATGATGTAATGAGGAGTAATGTAATAAGGATTAGTTTAAATGATTTAGGGTTTAAGGTCCTTTGACAAAAAGAACATTCATTTAGTATAGGAAACGTACCTATTATGTTAAGTTTATGTGTCATCGAATAGAGTTTAGACAAGTCCATTTGCAAAAAGAACATTCGGTTAGTATAGGAAATGTAGTTATTATGTTAAGTTTATGTGTCATTGAGTAGAGTCTAGACAACTTCAACTATTCTAGTGAAATAATGCTTAATATCAATAACAACTCTATGTCAAATTTCAATCATCAACACATGTTCATGATAGTGACAAGAAGGAAGCTATTGCACATGAGTTTGAACTAATTAAGAATGAGAGACAAAAAAGCACGACAAGCCTTTGACAAGCTTTTTGCTAATTTGTCATCCAAAAAAACATCCAAGACATATTTCTACCCAAATAATTCATAGAAATGGCTGCTTCTCCAATCAATGGTCTCAATTATAAATTATGAGGTTTATAAACTAATCATCTCTAGTGAAAAATAGTCCAAGACATTATTGAGTCTCATAAAGATACCAAATAAGAACTTAAGATAATACTATTAACAAAAATAATAATATATGAAAATGAATTATTTTAATAGTGATAATACTTACATCAAAGGCATTTTTTTGGGTGTGGCTCTACTTGATTTTATAGTTATCTATTAATGTCCTCTTATAACTTGCCATATTTCCTCTAAATGTAGTTGATTGCAAACCATTGTTTGTCATCCATAATATGGATGCTCTAATATTCCTATCCTCCTCTGTTATATTATTGTGATCCCCTTACATCAAATTCACTCCTTGGCTTGGATCATTTTGTTGTTCAGAGGCATTGTATCCATTTATCCTCTCTGCAACCCTAACAAAGGTATTGATCTTAGTGACTGCCATTTTTTGTATTGTATTTTATCATATATAATGTTTGTTGGTGTACCAAGATAAGGTTATACTCATCCACTTACCAGTAGAATATGGATATGTGAAGTTTTTATTGCAAACTTATATTTTTCATAATATATATGGGTTGCTTACATCTGTGGATTAATTTGGTGGTGGCCATTTGTTGGACACAATCCTAATTGTTATTGTGTTCTCATAGTATATATGGGTTGATTAGATCTTTGGTTGATTTGGTGGTGGTCATTTGTTAGGTATGACCTCAATTGTTTTTGTGATATCATGTGCAAACTCTTCTTCTATAAAACTTAAGGTATTCTCTAGAGAATTATTTGCAAGTGTTTTGTGTGCAAGAATGATTCCTCTAGTTCACAACATCCTCTTGTGACTTCTCTATCCATTTTCATATAACTATTTACAAGTGTAATATTCTTCCCAAGAGTGTGATTAAACTTGAATATAGCCCCTATGTTCACTCAATGAGTCATATCAAACCCATGAAATGATAAGGTCGCAATATTGACAAGGATAAGTTGACTAGTGAGACTTGCATGTCTTTCCTAATTGACTATTGTGATGCTAATGGTCATCCTAATGTAGGTGAAAATTCTCCCCATCATTCCCATTATGGTGATGTTGTTGGTCATCTATTACAAGTGGGATGCTTAGATCATGCCTTACTTGTATCAACCTACATAATTTCAGTGACATAGTTAGTCTTCATGTTAGTTATGTTAGGGCCACTATCTCTATAAAAATGTCTATGCCATCTAAAGATTAATGATTAATTTATTTATGTTCAACATGACATGGTGAAAAATGTGGAATTAAGGGTAGACAAAATGATTTAGTTCTTCTTGATTCCTCCACCAAGGTTAGGACATCCTCTCCCATAAAGGAAAATCAAGCTTGGAAAAATCATAGGTGAATCAATTAAGTCCCAACACTTTGTTTTTAGGCATGCCCATGATTGCTTCTTCTACTTCCTAAATGGTTATTTCCCTCATTAATGTTGTGTTGTGGTCCTCAGTGACAATGCATGGAATGTTATATAGAATTTTCCCAATTCTTGAGACGCGATTTGGAGATGGCTCTTTTAAAATCTTCTTGTACATGGAGGTGAGCTCTCTTTTCAAGTCAGATTGATCGCAAGGTGTTTTCCATCAGATTTTATCAAAGAGAAAATTTGATTATGATGGAAATTATTAATCTTTCTTTCTTTCACCAGTCTTCTAATTTAGTAAGGATTTCATTTTCCTATATTTCCAATTCTTGGGAGAACCCTCCAAAAGTATTTGTTGTTATATTATCTCCATTTTCCCTTCTAACTGAAATTTTTCTTCAAATATGTTGCCAAACTCTTCATTGTTCCATATTTTGATACGTGCCTTAAGAGCCTCAAGCTTCAATTTGAAGTTGTACTCAAGAGCAAAAATGGGCTTTGGTCACCTGGTATTAGTCATGCTAGCCTAAGGTGGGATATAGGATTTGAAGACCCATAAACACTAAGCAAAATAATGGGAGCTAAACTCTGGTGGAGATAGATACATGGAGGAGTAGATTTATGGAAAACCATATGTTTTGGGCGCGAGATCCCCCAAGGGGAGTTTTGGGGCTTAAACCCCATATTTTGACTAAATCTGATATAAAGACTCCACGATTTGTGGGTGCGGAGCGCAAAGTTGTAAATGAGTCATAGGGTTGTTCGCCCTCAATTTTGTAATGTAATGTTGGCTTTAGAGATCTACCCATGGTCCACAGACCATGGGATTTATAAATAGAGCGAGGCTCTAGGTTGTAAATAAGTTAGAGAAGGAAGCAATAGATGGAGAATTGAGTCTTATCTAAATGTAGAGTCGAGTCTTTGGGTCGTAGAGTAGGAGAAGGCTCTACAGTTGAGTGCGCAAAGGCCTAGTAGTTTGCAGCTGAGTGCGCGGACCCCTACAGCTAAGTGCACAAGGCAAGTTGAGTCTGTAACCAATTGAAGCATTAATAAAGAGAAGTTTTATACCATTCCTATGTATTTATTTACTGTTTTCTGCATTGAATGTATTGGGTATAAATTACTTTTTTGTTTTTTATATGATGTACGAACTTATATGGTTGTGTTGATTAAGTGAATATAAGATAAAGTATCTGTTTACGCGAAGTTAACTAACAGCTATAACAAGATAAGTAAGATTCGTTGGGTAACTCGGGGAAATAGCATAGATTGTTTCCCTAGTAGCATGAAAGCACCACAGCCCCTAGTTAAGGCTACACGAGGGCAATTATAATAGATCGCGAAGGTACCGCAAGTCAGGATAGTGCACGAAGTAACCTATGTGAAGGTATTCACAGTTGGACTAAAGCGACCCCTCAGACATCTCAAGGGTGCGGAAACCTGGTTCCAGCATCCCCCCATAATGTTTTAGGTGAGACCTCAGTTTGCACTCCGTGGGATGTTTCCCAAAGGGCCAGTAGTGTAGGGATTTCTTTGGCTAATTAACTCCGAACCTGGGTCAGGCCCCCTCAAGCCAACAAATGGTTCCATTGTCGGGATCAGAATCTGCATAGAGATGGTTGATGTTGTATCATTGGAATCCAACTAAGAAGGAAATTGAAGGTTGGTTGGACAAGAGGATTCATGAGTTCGTGGCGCAGGAGAACAGGAATCCGTGACTAACAAAAGATGAGTTGTTAGACTGCTACCTGTACACAAAGATCCATGAAATCTTCTTCGCATATTTACCTACTGAGTTGTACGAGTGGATCGTGAAGCTAGCAGATAGCCAAGGAAGGTCGAATCTTGACAATCCTATTGTGTGGACCCCAGATTTGGTGCGTAAAGTGAAGCATTGGAGGATAAGATCATGCGCATTATTGATCCCTGACTCAATCGAATTATAGGAGGATTCATTACTGAGTTTGCGGTAGATACTTCAGTTAGCTACAGCGAGGCAGAGCAACGCTTTCTCAAAGGACCGCTAGGTATGTACGTAAAGTCTCTGAATACTTGGATTAAAATGCAACTGTGTAAAAAGAGGGTTATGCAATTAGCTTGATGTCCAGAGCTATGCGAAGTGGAAAAACCTATAGAATCGAAGGAAGTAAGGGACCAGAGAATAAACCTTTGATTTCACCTTCGCGAGGGGACGAGGAAGAGCTTGCAAAGGTCTCACCACGAAGTGTGATCAGTTTGATAAGGCAGAGGATTCCGCGCATACCACCCCCACCCACACCACCACCAGTTTCACCACCTTCACCTCCGTCTTCACCTGTACCACCTCCGCCACCACCGTGAGTCAATATGGCAAGCACGATAAAGTTTCTTGTATTCAAGGGAGTAGGAAATGAGGATCCAGACTGGTTTTGGTTTGTGATAAAAGTTGTATGGGAAACACAGGGATTTACAAATGACAATATAAAGAAAGTGACACTGGTTAGCACCCTGCAGGACCGCACACTGACTTGGTATATTAAGCATTCTAATGACAATCCGAATGCAGGAATCGCGGATATCCAAATTGTGCTAAATAGGGAATTTAGCAGGCCGAATTCAGAAGCGCAGTCGATCATTGGATTCAAAGAGATCACAATGCAACCAGGTTAGACCCCTTGGGAGCTAGATCAGAGAATGAAGTGTACGATTCACGAAGCGAATATGAATCTAACGAATGCACAAATCCCGAATGGTTTATAGCATCACTAACACTACATTTAAGGAGAGCGCTATCACAATAGAAGCTAACGAATCAGACAGAGGCCTTAGAGATCGCGATGAGGCTGCATGAAACCCCGATGCAGGATCCTAACTTGGGAGTTCAGCAGATCCATGCGCATTTGAAAAACTTATGACTTCAGATGTAGAGTCTGAAACAAGACATGGCAGCCCGACCAGAAGTGCGCAAAGGGGTGTGGTGCATCAAATGCAAGGGTCCACATCATTGTGATGCAGGAAAGTGTTCCCTCTACTGACAGAGGCAACCCCTCTAGCCCTAGAGTGGGTCTAGTCACAGCAAGGACAAAACAACAATTAATTCTCTTAAACATTCATCATTGGAGGCCTACCTCAAACTAGCGGTTGATGAAGTTCCATTGCACTACTCCATCTTCGTTTCCTTCTCCTTAATGAGAAATCAACCTGAAATAATGCAAAAGAAATACGACAAAGCACGTAACCGGAAAACAACAATGATCTATTTACTCACAAAGTCAATAAGTCATGAGATATCAAGTAAATTACATACAAGACATAGGAAATCATCATTGATTGTATTAATAATGAAATAAGAGCAAGCTTACAACCGAGTCTTGACGTCACAAGCCTTCCCAGAGGGTCCAACTAGTGTTTTTCTCAATAATTCACTCTTTGAAGATGGATATCCCAACATACAATGTCTTTCTCTCACTCATAAGTTTTAACACAAAGTTAAGGGCACTTCACAACCTTCCACAAGCTATCAACAATCTCACACTTGTCACACCCACCCCAGCTATCTATCAAACTCAAAAGCACTAACAACATTGCTCAATCCAAGGAATTACCAACTAGCTGATCACATCAAAGGTGAGTGGTTAAATAGGAGAAGGAGTCTCCATAAAATGTGGAAGAGAGAGCTCATCCCCAAGGAAGGTAGCACAAATGACAGAATTGCCATACCAGAGGAGGAAGGGTGACACAAACTATGCCAACAACCAGGTCTAGAGACATCTAGAAGGCCGACTGTTGGAATGAATTCACCCAATCTGGATCATCATGAGTCTATAACTAAGCTTTCGCACTGACATCGCTAGTAGGAAATGTAGTCAGTCAAACCGTCACTAAAGATAGCAAACAGACTCGCACTGGAGCATGAAATCTGACCGTCGTGGGAATCAGATGTACTCCTACGATGGAAGCACGTCTGGACTATTTATGACCGCTGTCCATCGCGTATATCAAGTTCATTATCGTGACGAGGCAGAAAACTTAGGAAAAGTGGGTCAATTGGCAACATAAGAGAGAATTTGTTTAGTATGAGCATGTTTTACTTGGACACATGACACAGTAGAAGGACTGGGGTGAAGGCAGTGACAAATTACTGTGTAACAGATGCCCCCTAAAGTATGAAGCCCGAGAGAGTGGGAGGGGTGAAATGCTTTACGAAACTGGCTGAGCTGGAACACCATCCGGAAGAACCTGCAGGCGCAAGTACAATTGATGTCTCTGATAGCGAAATACATATAGTCTAGGCATGGGTGTAGCCATCCAAAAGACATACGAACTAGGTCTTTGGTATGGACGTAGTCATCCAGCTAATAAGACCATAATAATGATAAAGGTATGGTCGCAGCCATCCACCAATGAGTCATGTAATCACGAACCAATCCATGCAGCTCGAACATCTGTAATCGTGGTTCGGGGTCTTGAAACCCAACCGATCATAGTACAAATCCTATCATGTGAATAGATGTGCTGAAGTCGAACATGATAGAAAGTCGCTTGATTATCGGTCAATGATGTAAACTGTTAACAAGCGTGAGAGAAACCACCAATAATGCCAATGGCTATCAAGGTATTGTCTAGTACAATCCACGAAGTGTGAAGAATGAGCTAAAGTCAAACACTTGTGGAATCACCCAATCGACGACCAATGACGAAAGTAGACCATCAAGCACGGAGAACTTGCCATTAAGGCATGCAAGTTCCAAGGTACCAAAGGGGATCTCTAGATCAATCTCCTAGATAATGAGATGATGTCGACAGGAGATGATCTATCGCAGGAGGGCCATAATATTTCCCCCATCAACGACACGAGAGAAAGAACAAGCGGTAGATGGAGAAACAGAGTATCAAAGGAGGAGGTAAGGATGTGAACTGTAGAAGGGTTATACTCTTGAACATGTCGGTGACACGACTCCGGAGGGTGGCAGCATTCAGGTATCAAGGGATCAGAGACTTGATGGAGTCAGCATGGATCAGATGGAATAAGACTAAATGGCAAGCCAAAAACCCAAAAGGCCAAATGACGATGTATGGATATCCCAACCCGACAAGAAGCAAAAGTGTCGATGTTCAAGGGTGACTAGCTGCCGCAGGTAACCAATGACAATTTCTAAATTTTCCCCCACCACTACTGGCGAGTACCCCAATTATTTTTGAAAACAAGCTTGAAGGGGATAGCATATACTTGCACTACAAGTTCGACCTTCGGTCAAATCCAACCTAGTAATAGTTTAACGAGCCCTAGGGAGGATAAGCTCGAGTCTCATCATGGTGACGAGTCCAATGTCGTCAGGGTTTAACGAGTCCGACATAGGTAAAACTCGGAGCCTTTTTCATGTTTAGAGAGTTTGAAAAAGACACGGAAAAGAAAACTCCAGGGGGATCCTTTTTCGTAGATTTGTGTCTCTCGAGCCCGAAAAAGTATAAAACAATACTCAAAAGAACCGCTTGACCATTACGATCAAGGAGTACTTTTCGTGATTAATGTCCTCGACCCGAAAAAGTAGAAAAGCGATCGAAACCACGTCGTTTTGTAACCAATATCGAAACCAAAACGACAAAAGCTTAGCAATCTTTTCACATTTATACGGTCGGAAAAGAGCTTAAAGCAGACTGCTTCTTACTTCGTTTAATGAGTCAAAAGGGATAAATTGGCTATCTTTTCGTCTTTTGAGTCGGAAAAGAGTGTTAAAGAAGACTTTACGGATCAAGTGCATATGAAGTATGACATAACTCCACCACCTATAGTTCTACACAAAACATGTCAAACGTAAAACCCATCGACATAAATGATTAATATATGCAGAAAAACCAAAAAACGCTAATTAACCATGCAATAAAAATGAGAAAACCCACATCCTAAAGTATAATTTTTAATTTTTCAAAAAATTACTATAAAAAGGGTGGGGTAATTCATTTGTTTTTACCATTTGCATTGCACATTTTACCTTTAAGCGTTTGGAGTACCAACCTGAAGGTGGAAGATTTGGTTCTTCGTGGAGCTCTATTTATGATGATGAGGGCAGTGGGCTCCCAAGCCCAACACGAGGCAACAAAGACCCAACTCCGGTTGGCTCTTGAATGCCTTAACCCGACCATGTTCAACTGGGTGGAAACAGTGACGGCCAACATGAAGAGGTAGCTCACAAACTGTCGTCGTAGGGAGGCGAAGCAATTTGGCTACGGGTCTATCTTGATCTCGCTCATGCTGGAGTGGGTGTCGGCACTTCAGTTGTAGGATATGGACTTGGATAGGCCCAGATTGTGGGAGACCAGGATCACATGGTGGGTGCATGTTATGCCACGAGGGGGTGGCGGACAACCAGTGTCATGGGGGACACTATTCCGTGAGTGGTTGGATCACCAGATGATCTTCGTTGAGGATTGGCCATATGTTGGTATGGACTTTTGTGGAGACCCCAACATGTAGCTGCCTGCTGGCGAGCAGTGGGACGATGGCGGTAAAACACTTGATCACACTATTTTTGTATTTTGTCTTTTATGATGTTTTTTAGATTTTTTTATGCATATGTCCTAATGACGTACTCTATGGTATTTGCAGACATGGGACCAGAAAGGCTTGTGGGACTAGCTCCAGAGGCACAGAGGGATCCACAGGGCATCAGAGAGCTGGCCTTGGCTCCCCTAGCTGGCAGTTCAGTGGAGACAGTGGCCCAAAATCTTGAGGGTTTGATGAAGGGGATCCCTGATTACAGGGGGATCGAGGAGGTCCCCATAGATTACCAAATACATACAGTAGGGGTGATACCCAGGGTACACCGACTTTTGAGGCGAGTCGCATGAGCGGTGGTGTGTTATAGGGAGCATAACCCACCACAGTAGATGCCTAGGTTTTATTTCCTGCTGATTTTTTTATAGACATGTGCCTCGGATGTAAGGAGAACACAGACTCTATTTGGACATATACACTTATTTTTTAGCACCTCGGTGCTTCTATATGCTATTTTGATTACATGTTGCACAAATGTCTGTCTAATACATGGTTTGCTAATGCATCAGTTAACGTGTTCAATCTTCTTGGAATATTTTGATAAGTAATAAAATAAAAATTCCTTTCTAACAATTTAACACGTAAATACAACCTCAAAATTCGATGATCTCTGACAGAATAACGCCCATTAAGCTAGTGGACAACAAGCTGAGAATCCAGATTCACAACAAATGTATTAATGCTGAGGTTAATTGCCTCGGTTAGTAATTCAATAACAGCACTATATTCAGTGATATTGTTTGTGGTGCAACCTAGACAAACACCTTGAAGGTCTACTAACTCACCGTGAGGATCGTAGATCATCCATGCCGCAGAAGAAAGGTTTCAGGTACTGCGGCAAGCACCATCAGCGAAACCAACATAAGGTGTACCAAACATCTGCACAAGAAGCGAAAAGACACAATAAGCAGCAATTATGCCTATACAGCAAGCCAAACATGAAAACACACACTCAACACACCTGCTAAAAACACACGTATGTACAAATCAGAATGCATGGGGTTCATGCATAATATTTTTTCAGATGAATCCCATTTCGGGGCTTATCTAGAGGGTTCCCTTCATAATCAATAAGTTCATAGGCCCCTTTTTGCAAAACTCATTTTACAATATAAGGTCCGTGCCACATAGGTTCGAATTTTCCTACCCCCAGCTTATCATTTTCTTGATCATAAAGCAGGACTAAATCTCTTTCAATGAAAGAATGAGGATAGACAATATGATTGAAGTAAGTTTTCACTCTCTTCTTCTGTGCTTCAATGGCTAGAGAGGCTAGTCGATGGGTCTCGTCTAGCTGCTCTAGATAGAGAAGACGTTCTTCTACCAGAGTATTGTTGGGGAGTAATTCAACGGCTAATTTTAGAGAAGGGATCTCACACTCAATTGGAAGGGTAGCCTCCAGATCGTAAACCAATTGGAAAGAGGTGAAACCGGTGGCATCCTTCACTGAAGTTCGATTGGCCCATAAGGCGGAGAACAACATCAAATGCCAGTTGGACTTGTGCATGCCAATGGTGCGTTGAAGCATTGTAACTAGAACTTTGTTGACGGCTTCCACTTAACCATTGGCCTAAGGATAGTACGGTGTCGAGCTATCATGTTGCAAGCCTAGCTGGGTCGTTAACTCAGTCATCATATGATTACGGAAGTGTTTGTCGTGATCAGTGATGATAGCCTGAGGGACTCCGAATCGTGAGATAACATGATTGAATAAAAATTTCACCGTTGTGTGACCGTCCTCAGATAGTGTAGGCATCACCTCGGCCCATTTTGTGAAATAATCAATGGCAATGATGATATACCCATGCCCCCCGGCCGGGCGAGGGTTACAAGTCATATAATCAATGCCTCATTTGGCAAAAGGGCCGATAATAACGACAGGGTGCAATGGAGCGGGAGGCGCACGCATCTTCCATTGGTAGATGTGGCACTCATGACAAGAGCGAACGGCAAGAATGCAATCCTTGAAGATAGAGGGCCAAAAATAACCAACACGGAGGATCTTCTAAGCAGTAGCATACCTGGACATATGACCACCACAGGCACTAGAATGGCAATCATTTATAACTCGTTTGGCTTCCTCGAATGTTAAGCATTGGCGGAGAACAGAGTTGGCGCTGAGACAATACAGGGTGTCCCCAATAATGCGATAAGGATGAAGAGACAATAATATCCCCATACCAAGGATCAAGGGTATTAATCAAGAACAGAGTTTCATCCGGAATATGGTCCTCTAACCGAGAGGGCGCAATGACAGATGGCAGAGAGCAAAGAAACTCAGCGAAGACGAGGGACTTCTTGGACTTGGCGGTGGTGAACTACAAGTCAAACTCTTGAAGGATTACAATCCACTTGGAGTATTTGTCGCCCAGTAACTGACGTGATAAGATGTATGTCATTGGGTTGCAATTAGAAATAACCGTTGTAGTACGTAATAATATATAGTGGTGGAAACGCTAGATGGTGCAAACGGTGGCCAAAGCCAACTTATCGACATAGGCGTATCGAGTTTCTCTATCTAGCAAATTGCAGTTGAGGTAGTAAAAGACATGCTTAGTACCATCGTCATCATCTTGAACTAGAACCATGCCAATAGTGGTATCGACAGTGGCTAAATAAAGAGTATATTCACGGTGATAATCAGGGGGATGTAACAAAGGAGCAAAAACAAGGAGGGCCTTGAGGTGCTCGAATGACTCTTGTGCAGCGGCATCCTAAAGAAAAGGGGTGTCCTGCTTTAGTAACCACGTATAGCGTTTGGCCACTTCATCATAATTTGGAATAAATCGTAGTAAAAAATTTGCTTTACCCTGCAAACTCTGCAATTGCTGCAAAGAAGTAGGGGGAGGGAGATTCAGGATGGCTTCGACTTCAAGGGGATTGAGACGGATACCCTCTTGGGAGACGATGAACCCGAGAAGTCTGCCTAACTCAACACAGAAGACACACTTATGCAAATTAAGCTGGATACGATAGTGTCGACAACGGAGAAAAATTTTGTGAAGGTGGGTTGGATGGTCCTGGTGCTTCGCTGAATGAGCCGGAAGATCATCCAGGTAAGGCTACACAATGTGTCGAATATCATGAAACACATAAGATGTTGCATGCTGGAAGGTGGCACCAGCATTTTGTAAACCGAAGGGGAGCTTTTTATAAGCGAAAGTGCCCAAGGAATAGATAAAGGTGGTCTTGTGTTGATCCGCAGGCGAAATATTAATTTGGTTATAACCAAAAAAGCCGTCCATGAATGAATATATCTCACTCCTGGCACACTCATCAATGAGTTGGTCAATGAAGGGTGTAGGGTAGTTATCTTTGGGACAGGCACGATTAATATCACGATAATCAACACATACCATAATAGTGCCCTGTGTTTTAGCCATAAGGACAATGTTAGAAACCCAATCTGTGAGTGGGATGGGGTAAATGAAGCCAGCCTTAAGAAGCTTTTCAACTTCCACTTTAGTAGCTACAGCCTTTCGGGGGTGCACAGTGCGTAGACGCTATTGAACAAGTTTGGCACCCAGATATGTAGGTATCTCATGCACCATGATTCTAGGATCGATGTCGAGCATTTCTTCGTAATACCAAGCAAACACATCACGGAACTCGTGAAAAAGATTAGTATAAAGCTGAATCTCATCCAGAGTAAAGCTTACTCCAATGTGGATGTGCTCGAAAATTCTTGGTTTAACAGAGATGTTGGTTGGTTGAGTTTGCGTAATGTTCCCCATATTCCCTTCAGAAGACACTTGATAAATTTGGATAGGGGTCTAAAGGGGTTGCGATGGGAGACAAGCAGCAAACAGTGCGAGACAAGTAAGCATTTTCGGATGGATAGGGAGAAACAAGGAATGATGGTGATGATCTGACCAAGGAGGTTCCTTGAAAGACATGGTCTCAATAATTGCTTCATTAGTAGGAAAAATTTCCTTTAAAGGGTCTGAAGAAGTGCCATCTCCAAGCCAAGGGGATTGAATGTATGAGTCGAGAGCTCTGCTCGAAGGAGCAAATTCAGAGGATGGAGCCGATGCAGAAACAATTTCGACATAGTTGAGCTCGGCAGGACTCAACGGCATCTCATCACCCCAGGATTCTATCTGATCAACAGGAGGAAGAACCCAAGTATCAGAGTGAATAGAAATCATATTAATGGGAGCGATGTTGGGGGGTGGGAATGAAAAAACACCCATAAGGGTAGGATCTT
Source organism: Pinus taeda (assembly GCA_000404065.3). NCBI lineage: Eukaryota > Viridiplantae > Streptophyta > Pinopsida > Pinales > Pinaceae > Pinus > Pinus taeda. The sequence continues at coordinate 77,916 of APFE030946334.1, read as the reverse complement.
TGAAGAGTCCAGCACCCACACTCTCACATGGAATGGAGGTATGCTCCACGAAAGGCACGTTGTCGTCGGAGGCGAAAAAGGACAACTGGTCTACCGTGACGATTTTCCCTTGATGAGGAAAATGGATAACACGAAATAGAGATGAAGCCACGACTCGAATGGCATATGTCCGGCTTCTTCCTAAAAGGAGGTTGTAAGTTAAATTGGCATCAACAACTTTGACCTCCACTTCGACCATCTTCCCTTCCAGAGTAATAGGCAAGCGTTGGAGTATACCATAAGGACGATACTCTCTCCCATCGAAGGCTTCCAAGGTCATAGGAGATTGGCTCAGAGTTAGAGAACCAATAGCCTTCCAACAAGCAACAAACATTATGCAAGTAGAAGTGCCTTCGTCAATGATGGTACGATGAATCATTTTAGAATTGATGATGACCTGAATAAGGAAGGCAATTTGGTGAGACAATCTCGGTATATGACTGTCTAGGTCAAAAGTGATCAATTCTGAGTCGGCTGGGTCAATTTCCACCGATAGCCGACAGCAAGGACTTCCTCTGAGAGGGGTAGCTCTGGAGGACTTCTAATGTGGACATAGCTAACGGAGCCTGGGCTAAGTCCTCAACGATGTTGTAGTGTTGAGCAGCACGAGCATTAGAGTTGTAAGAAGATTTCCGGAGCACACCTTTCGGAGGAGGTCTGATGCCCGTTTCAGTACTAGGTCACTCAATATGAAGGGGACCAAAATTGGATGGAAGAACACTAGAGGGGACCTCAGGCTCCTTCCCGGTAGGCGACGGATACTCTTTTGCCCAAGTACTAATGTGGATGGGAATTGTCCCAACCATAAATACCTGAGAACCAAAGGGAGAAGAAGATTGAGATGGATCAGCCATCATTTGAGTTTCCTGCGAGGGAAAAGGTTCTTTGAGCACAGCAGGAGTCCCACAGGCACCTTTCAACAAACGACTAACTTCAGACCGCTTCGAGCAATCTTTGGTATAGTGATCCTTGTCACAGATAAGGCAAGGATACTTAGGATTGCGTTTGGCACCTTCCTCAGGTGGAGGTTTAGGGGAATCCTACTTTGGTTGATCAGCCTTATTCTTTCCTTTTCCCTTCTTTTTCCCTTTCGAGGCTTTATCCGCCATGGTGGACTAGACGGCATTAACCACGGAAGTGTTACTAGAATTGGATATAGCCTGAGAAGTGTTTTCATATGAAGCATTCAACTTTTTCTTCCCAGGGTTCGCGGAAGATTTCTTTGAGGACGCATTGACAGAACTGATGACGCCGTCAACAGATGGTGTTGGTGGGGCTTTGGAAGTTCCGAGTCTCATAGCATCAGGCAAATAATCATATAGTGTACCGGACTAGGAGTAAACCAAGTCAAGGTACTGAGCACGCGAAATAGCTTTCTCTTCGGTTATAGATGCCCCCATAACAATGTCCCGAGCTATCAGACCGACAAATGAGGTCGTGAACCGGTCAGTCAGAAGCTAATTGGGAATCCAAAACTTAATAAAATGGTGACGTCATCTCCATTCATGAATATGATAGGAGATATGCATGGTCGTGGTCTGCTTTAAGGATGTTAGGCGATGTGTGCCCATTTAATTTCGAATCGGCAACTGAAAATGAGTTAAAAACACCATAGCCAATGAGTTAAAGTCCTGAAAAGATATGCGAGCTAGCTCAATATACCATTTGGTAGAAGAGCCAGTGAGAGTTCATTGAAATAGGTGGAGCTGGATTGAATCATCAAGCCATGCATTCGATGAACGCCATAGGTGATAGGTCATGACATGAGCTTGGGGATCTTCTCCAGCTTTACCATCAAATTTGGGACAATCACCGGGAATCTTAGTTGGAACTAGTGGCCAAGACAGATTATGAAGAATAGGATCATTAGTGAGTTTGGACATGTCTGGTAATTCCAACGTTGCCAAAAAGAGTAACTGAGGTTTGAAGGACATCTAAGGCCGCGAATAAGAAACAACACCAGAGTTCCATCCAGTTCCCTGTTGCCCCCATTGATTTTGTCCAGACATATTTGGTCTGTAGGGATTTTGTCCATAGGGGTTATAGCTATAACTGGATGGTTGACCCTGGATTTGACCCCTTTCATTCCACTGATTACCAACTTAACCCACAGGAGCAACATATGGTTGCTGGAAATTCTAATAAGGGTTAACCTGTAGTTGTTGGTAATTTTGGTATGGGGCAAGTTGAGGTTGCCCTTGGGGTTGCTTAAAATTATAAGGCGGTTGGGCTCCAAACTGAGCCTGGGGGCCAGGCTACGCTTGATAAACAAGTTGTGTTTGGGGCCCAACTTGAGCTCAAAGGCTGGATTAAACCTGGAGCCTAGTCTGGGGCTAAAAACTGGGTGGGGCTTGAGAAGCAATGAGCGTTTGAGTGCCCAGTTGAGAAATCCCAGACAGATGTCCTTGAGAGAATTGAGGTTGAGCCATCTAGCCAGAAGGTTGACCTAGTTGAGATTGAGGTTGACCATTTGCCCAAAAGGTTGAGCTTGCTGGGTATTGGGTTGACCTTGCACAACTGAGGGTTGTCCTGACTAGCCGGATGGCTGGGCAGACTGGGAAGTTGGTTGGCCCGGTTGGATTTGAGGCTGACCAATTTGTCCAGTTGAATGACTAGGCTGGACAGTGGGTTGGCCTTGGTGAATGTGAGGCTGACCAACTTGCCCAGAAGGGTAGCCTTGCTAGATACCAGGTTGGCCTTGTTGTATGTAAGGTTGTCTCAGATGACCAGAAGGTTGCTCGAAATAGTTAAAGGATGAACCACCACCGACCGAAGGTTGTCCCTAGAAGGGTTATCCTTGTGGGCCTCCAGGTTTCCCTAGATAAGATTGTCCATGATATTGCTATCCATGAGGGGGTTTCCCATAAGATGGCTGACCTTGATAGGGTGATCCTTGAAGATTTGCAGGTGGTGCTTGGCCACCATGATAAGCAGTGGTGCCCCAAGCAACAGACAACGGGACCATGACCTCAACCATAGGTTGAGATGGCATAGGTCCGGGGTAATAGATATGAGCTCCACTAGAATCATAATAATGAAATGGATTTTGTGGATCCAGATTCCGAAGAGCTTGTATATATTGATCATATGCCACCCCTGCGGGAATGGAACCAGAAGAAGGTGGGGCACTTATTGTAGGATTAACAACTCCTGCTATTGGGCCACTATTGGTAGGACCAGCAGAAGGCCCGGCAATAGTAGTCACCATTGATGAAGCAGTGGCGGCACTGACAACAGGGGTTGAAGAAGCCACACAAACGGTTGGAATGGTCAGAACAGATGTGACAAACACATTGTGAATCTGGGGTGTAAAAGGTTTCGAAGTCGGAGGGACAATACGAGACCATATGGAACTCGAAAGGGGAGATATAGAACCGATGATGTCCACCAAAGAATTATATCGTAAAGGAAACATGACACCAAGGGAAGTAACACGGAAAGGCGAAGTTTCCGTAGGCATAGGTTAATTGTTTTTTCTGATTAATAATATGTGTCTGAGGACACTTCTGCCATTATTGTGGTATCAGAGCTCCAGTAATGCTGTAGTTGATTTGAGGAGGAGATTCCAGCTCTATCAGATCATGGAAAACTCAACTCCGTTGAAGTGATCAGCAAAAGTTTGGTATGAAATTTATCAAGATTTTGTTAAAAAAAAAAGAAATTTTATTAGTTTATTGATTTTAGATTTTTAAATCTAAAAATCAATTTTTTGAATTATTATCAACAACTGTTGTGCATCGATTTTCTATTATTATGAAAAATTCTTAGAATCAATAATTTCTTTCAACCGATTAAGCTCTTCCAGAGCAATATCCCAATTTTGTATCAGAATCTCTGCTGCTAGCTTACCTCACAAGGCATTCAAACTCCTTTCACTGTTTGTATAAAAGTGCGATATTGATATAAAAAATCTGCTGCCTCTAAGTAGTTTCCGTATTGAAACTGAAACTTAGCATATTGGTATAGCACATGTGTCTAGTTAGGTCCAATCTGGTACCGATCACTCAGCATCTGGAAATTATATTACGGGCAAGGTTTACTGCGATAACTGTGCTGCTGGATTCCCCACCAGGATTTCATCGGCTATTAACTGTCAACCAATTCTTCAAGATCGATAGAATCTAGCTGAACGTTTAGCAGCTTCAGCTACTTGAATCCCAGGCATATCATCAGCGTATTTTAAATGATTGTATTGCATCTGTGGAGGCAACGTTACAATTCTGACGGATGGCATTCAAATGGCAGTGTTTAAATGTGGTCAGGCATCATTCAAAGGACTGTGCAAACGCAGTAACCAAGTACCAAGAAGATCAATTCCTTGCGAGCATTTTCAAAGGTCAGCATTTTCTTTTTATTGGATAATCTATGCAACCTGGTGAATGTATTTTTTTTAATAACGCAACTACTGTAGCTTGTCACGTTTTGGGAAATGAAAATTAGTTCCAAGGTTTCATAATTACTCAATAAAATCAGACATTTTATTACAAGGAACTATTTCTGTTCTGCTGAATGTTTTCTTTTATCAATATGTGGGTGAACTGCAATAATTTAACGTGTAAGCGAGGGCTGTATTTATCTTCTGCGTTCAAGGGCGCACTGGTCCCATTTATTTTCATTAAAGGAGTAAACTGTTATTTTCAGTGGTTTCTAAATGCCTGTAATGATCATATACCTGGAATAACCATTTGACTATTTGCTATAACATTCCACTTCGATGGAGCAGATTGGAATGTGCCAACAGATAACTACTTTCTTATATGGGGAGGGCGCAATCTGCGCTGCCTTCCAAGGGAGCTCATCCCAATCAATAATTGGTAATCTTCAGTAGTAGAACTTTTGCTATTATAACAGTGCAGATTATAAGCTCCATGTTCTAACTACCTCTAATTATGGATCACTTATTAAATAACAAGTGTCCATTTACAACAAATGCTATTCAAACCAACTAGCTAACTAATCTCCTAAAATAGAGCCTAAGATACGACACATTTGGAGAGTCATATATAGTTACAACAATATGCTAATTCTAAAAGTCTCCATTAAATAATTAAACATTCTAGAATAATAATTATTAATTTAATATCTTAAATTAATAATTATTTTATTCTAATTTTATAACCTGTGATAAAATTGTATTTTTGGATTATCTAACATAGGTATTTCACCTTCTTCCACAAAGGATTCTTCCTCGGAGACGGGGGTCGTCTCGTCCATGTCGGAGGAAGACATTGGGACCGAAACACTAGGAGGAGTAATGGGAAAGTCTTCTTCGGAAGGCTCCCAAACAGGGTTCCAACGGACGTCGTAGGACTTGTCCTTTGGAGCGCGAGAGTTAAGCGGTTGGATACTCGAGATAACAGGAAGAGTATCACTAACAACCAATACCTTAGAAGAGACAGAAGATGGAGATCCTTGGTCACTTGGAACGGGAGACAGGATCAGTGATTCCGCCAGGATGATTCAATTCAAAATCCTAGGAAAACTAATGAGTAAGGAAAGAACCCTACGCAAACTAAAACGCAAACAAGATCTAACAGGGTAAATGTGAATGTGGCCGAATAAATTTTAAGACACATGAACAGAACTTGGCCTTTTCATCTTTAAAGAGTCGAGAAAAGGATGAAAAGATGACTCTAGTCGCCTTCGAATATTTAATGAGCCTGAAGTGACAAGTTCTCAGATGGACCTTTTCTTTCAAGGAGTCCGAAAAGGAACAGAATTGACTGCTCTGGAGAAACTAGGCAAACGATTTACCAAACATCCCATAAAACTGCATATGCACCTTGGCGATCATATGAAAACCAAGGAATTTCCATGCGACAATCAATCTTCCTGAATGTTGTGTTCGGTGCGTTACGGTTTGCAAGGAGGTAGACATGGCTTCCTAGGTATATAGGCTGATAACCTAGTGGGGTCTCCCAACACATACTCGACAGTACATGGGAGCACAATTCTATACTAGACCGCTACTGAGTCACAGAAGGAGGAATCACCCAACCTTGAGTGAAAGCAATAGTGACTAGGTGTAACAACGCCAGAGCACGTCTCTAGCTTAGACCTCTAAATAGTGTGCATTATGTTCCAATGCGTTGTTAAGTTTATTCAATTCATTTTAAAGTTCATCTTGAATTATGTTTCAGTTTTCAGGCCTTACCGTATGTATACAAAAAAACCTAGGATGCAGCTAGAATGAGTGAAATATCATTTTACTTTGATGAACTCCTACTTACAGAAGGGTAGAGAGATCATTCCCAAACCAAGACAAAACCAAGATCAACAAATTCAGTCACTCAAGAGACAAAATGCATAAACACATCAATCCCTACAGTGCATGGATACTACTAATGAGAGATTTAAAATTTGCTTTCTAATTTTTCAAACATGAAAAACTTGGAATGCAAAATTCACTTTCACTTTCGTACACTAATGAATGCAATCTTTTGATTTTGATAGCTTTGAATTCCAAAGAAACAAACAAGCAAGCGTGAAAAAAACCAGTCGATCCAAACAATTGTGATCTATGTTCGGTAGTGAAAAGAAATCGAACCAATACCAAAGATTGGTTTAATAATTGTAACTAAAAATTAACCAGAAACAAGCAATGGAGAAGGCTCAAACAAACCAACAAGAAAGTTGCAAACGAACCTTGGGCAAACCAGCAACCAAGCCAATTGATTCAAGAACTTGAAAGAACGAACTAGGTCACACGGGAAAAAAGGCAAGATTCATTCAATAAAGCTAAAGAAAGAGTGCCTTAACCATAAGCAGTTAGAGACAAGCTAATGAGCAAGAGAAAGAAGGCAAGGGATCAACAAGACTAGTAAATTGAAACATAGTACACGTCTCTTCTGCGATTTACCAATTTTAGGAGTCGTCACAACTGTGTGACAGGATTTAGCGACGCACAGACTTACAAAGTAGAGACAACGCGACTTCGGTTCTACTGTTTAAATTTTTTCAGTGACGATCTAAAAAACAATGAAAGGCAAATAAAAACTCCCAAACAAAGACCAGTGTATTGTTACAGGCAATAAAGGGATTTCCTAGATTAACCCAGGTAACCCAGAATATTGATGGTTCAATCCAAAAATCAAAAAGACATTGATTCAAAATCAAGCAAAAGCAATTAAGAGAAAAACATAGGACAGACTCCCCAGTGGAGTCACCAACTCGTGATGCAGGAAAGTGTTCCCTCTGCGAACAAAGGCAACCCCTTTAGCCCTAGAGTGGGTCTAGTCACAGCAAGGAAAAAACAACAATTAATTCCTTTAAACAGTGATCGTTGGACGCCTACCTCAAACCGGCGATTGATGAAGTTCCATTGCGCTGTTCCAGCTTCGTTTCCTTCTCCTTAATGAGCAATCAACCTGACACAATGCAAAAGAAATACAACAAATCACGTAGCCGGAAAACAAAAATGATCTATTTACTCACAAAGTCAAGAATTCATGAGCTATCAAGTAAATTACATACAAGACATAGGAAATCATCATTGATTGTATTAATAATGAAATAAGAGCAAGCTTACAACTGAGTCTTGACGTTGCAAGCCTTCCCAGAGGGTCCAACCAGTGTGTTTCTCAAGCATTCACTCTTTGAAGATGGATCTCCCAACATACAATGTCTTTATCTCACTCATAAGTTTTAACACAAAGTTAAGGGCACTTCACAACCTTCCACAAGCTATCAACAATCTCACACTTGTCACACCCACACTAGCTATCTATCAAACTCAAAAGCACTAATAGCACTGCTCAATCCAACGAATTACCAACTAGCTGATCATATCAAAGGTGAGTGGTTAAATAGGAGGAGTCTCCATAAAATGTGGAAGAGAGAGCTCATCCTCAAGGAAGGTAGCACAAATGACAGAACTGCCATACTAGAGGAGGAAGGGTGACACAAACTATCCCAACAACGAGGTCTGGAGACATCCAGAAGGCCAACTGTTGGAATGAATTCACCCAATCTAGATCATTGCGAGTCTATAAATAAGCTTTACCACTGACATCGCTAGTAGGCAATGTAGTTAGTCAAACAGTCGCTAAAGATAGCAAACAGACTCACGCCGGAGCATGAAATCCGACCGTCGCAGGAATTAGATGTACTCCTGTGATGGAAGCACGTCTGGACTGGTTATGACCATTGTTTGTCGCATATATCAAGTTCATTGTCACGAAGAGGCAGAAAACTTAGGAAAAGTGGGTCAATTGGCAACATAAGAGAGCATTTGTTTGGTATGAGCATGGTTTACTTGGACACATGACACAATAGAAGGACTGGGGTGAAGGGAGTGACAAATTACTGTGTAACAGTCATGATAAGGACCATTGCCCGATGTTCGCAACTACCTCGCGGGAAAAGGACCGATGCTGTTAAGACTGGAAGTGCAAGCAGGACCTAGCGTGGCGCCTGCTTTGTGGTGCATGATTTTTCAAATAGGAGGAAAATACACTACGGACAACTACCATTTGTTATAGAAGTATACTCAAACTTTGCAGAAATTGTTTTGTAATTTTTGTAGATTGGTTGGACACGATGAGTGCACTTTGTAGAAGCTATGAGATGATGATGGATAGAACTCCCACCTATAGAGTTTAGGCTGAAACGCAACCCCTAGACTAGAATACAGGAGTGGTGCGAACCAGATTCCAGTGGCACAGACGAGGCCGACATGGAGGAGGACCTGGAAGAGGTCACAGACAGTCGATATGCTACAATTGCGGAGGGCCAGGACATTATTCCGGTGATTGTACGAACCCAACGCGTCCATCATGTCTGTATTGTACCTTGTTTGATCATGAGATGGAAGATTGTCCTACGCTGATATCCAGGATACACAATAAGGGAGCACTACCGCCTCCTCCGACTCAGAACTTGCAAATCATGAGGTCTGAGCCACACGAGGAAGATCCAAATGTGAACATTGTGCTCCGAAGTGGAATCTCGAAGGGAGATGATAAAGGCAAACAACCCGAAGATAGTACTTGGGTTTGCAAAGCTCCGATGAAAGAAGCAGAGTTTGATTTGGAGTGTGCTAAGGAAACCTTCATGGAAGCCAAGAAGAGCTTCGTTGATGTCTCCACTACAAAAAGCAAAGATAGACCAAAGCCGGAAATGGACCCATCTATGCTTACGACGTTCCTGGAAACATGCATGAAGCTACTGTGAAACAGTAAGCCCATAAAGAGACTATAGGAACTCATTAATAGATGCGTTGGGACCATGCCAGGAGAACTGTGCATAATCCGGAAGATTGGAAAACACAAGACTAGGACAGGGAGAGAAATGAGGCTAACCATGCAGATTGGAGAATATGAGATGGACCAAATAATTCTAGATTTAGGATCGGATGCGAACGTTCTACCGAAGCAGACATGGTAGTTCATGGGGAGGCCTATGCTGTAATGGTCTCCTATTCACCTGCGAATATTGAAACAGCAGAAAACAATACTTATGGGGCGATTGTAGGGAATCGTCGTGGATATTGAGGGATTGAGCGCACTAGCAGACTTTGAAGTGATAGAGATTGTTGATGACAACAATCCCTATCTTGCACTCTTAGGAATTGATTGGGCCATTGAAATGAATGGGGTGATTAATCTAAAGAATCGCAAGATGATTTTTGAGACGAAGTCTCTAAGCATAGTTATACCTTTAGACCCTACTGAAGGATCGCGCTATACAGAACCAGTGCACGACTATGAAAGTGACGATGATTTGGACTACATCTATAGAATAACCGCATGAGAGTAAGATTGGGTAAATCCCACTGTGGACGGATGGATCTCATGGGAGCGTGAAAGCTCTTGTACATCGGATTCTGATGAGGAGATAGAGCGATGGCAGAACCAGCTACATGAGGTAACCACGCTGAACTGTAATAGGATGACAAGATCGTTTTGCTGCATATTGACAAAAGTGAGGGATCTGCCTACTTATGATGGGTTAAGTGAGGTAGATACTTTCCTAGATAAGTTTGAAAGGGAGGTGTGGGAAAAGCAATGTTTCTAGGCCTTGAATTGGGTACTACGTGCTACGCCTACAAGGTGATGGGGTACACACAAATGGAGCTTTGAGGATTGGCGTGAATGCAGAAGAATGATGCGCATGCGGTTTGGGAAGCCTATAGTGCGATTGACAGATGAATGCAATGGGCAGGATAAACCACCCGCACATCTAGCCGGGTGGATGCCGACATATGGAAAACAACCTACGCAGATGTACATGAACTTCGCGTTGGGAGATACGGTCAATAAGCATGTGTTGGGGGGACAATTTTGCAAACGACTCCTCAAGATGGAACGACAAAGTGTGTAGAGAAAGACATGCAGAAAGTTATCCATGTGGAAGCATTTAATGAATTGTTTGAAGCACTGAACAAGGTATGTAATGCGCAGCGAAGTGATTGGGATCTATGCATACCAGCAGTTTTAAGGGCTTATAGGACAACATGCAAGAAACTGATGGGACAGATGCCTTCTAGGCTGGCCTATGGAGAAAACGTTGTAATGTCGATGGAGTATGTCATGCCTAGTCTATGCATAGCAGCACCCATGGATATGATGGATCACAGAGCCTTGGAAGAAGGGTTCACATAGTTAGAAGAAGAAGAACGCTTGGGACCTGATGAAGAAATCAAGTCGGGTAATCTTAGGCTCCAAGAACTCATGAATGGAAGAGTTTGATTAAGAGAGAAAAGCACCATGGCAGAAGAAGAAGTAAAGAAGCTTAAGGAAGGAATAAAGAAGGACCTTCTTCATAAACAAACTGTTGTGGTAAAATAGGATGCGCATGATTACGTTGACAAATTTGGGGGCTATTGTCGAGGGTTGATCAGTTTGATGGCTTAGATTAGACCATATGCTAGTAAGGGGATCACAGATGGTGGCGCAATACATTTGGTAAAATGCGCAATGCAGATGGTGAATTCAAATGGTGAACCCTTCCCAGGATAAGTAAATGATAGATGATTGAAGCCATATACAAGTGCCATGACCACCTGATTACTCGTGGGAAGTACAGTTTTAGCACTCCATGTAGTTGAGAGGAGGCACGAGACTATAAACTACTCTGCTCGAGAGCTGCGCGATGTCAGGGCTACGCGCAATAGCAAGGTGTCACCTAGTCTGTGACAGCACAAGGGTAGCTGCACTGCCACACGGTGATCTGAATTGGATCCTAAAAACTCTCTAAGTTTTCATGACTATTTCAAATTATTCTAAAAGATTCAAGTCCTAGAAAAGATCAAAGCTATCAGAAGGAATCCTCATAACAATTGCAGTTGTGGCTAGAGCAGAGCAACGAGGACCCTCGGTCGAGTGCGTAGACCGTTGGCCCATGGTAAAGAGTAAAGGCACAAAACTGGAAAAATTGGAGGCTAATTCGGGAAACAGAGGTGGATTCTGATACGCGATTAGCGCTAAGTCCCCTTCAGTGAAGGAAAGCCCAGAAGCGCTCGGACCTGAAAATGCTATAAAACTTGGAAAAGTAATTGTTTCAGTTCCGTAGCATGGATTCCCTAAAACCGGCTCAGAAGGCTTCGAGGCGGTAAGCAGTTTTGATTGATTCCCGCCCGATGCCACACATCGAGCAACACACGTCCGGTGGAAGAGAGAGAAAACCGCCTGCATCGGATGGGTAAACATCGTGCAACTTGTCCCCTCAATATGAAGGACAACCGTAGGATCTGGGGGGTCTAGATCGATGGTGGAGATGCGTCCCGATGAATGATCGGATTTGACAAGTCAAAAAGCAAGATGATAGGGGATTTGACGTCCAACATGGATGATGAGTTGGCAAATGATTCGTGTTCACAAGCGATCTTGAAGCAAACATATTTAATGGTCATTTGAGTATGATTCAGTGAATCTGACACCCAGTTTGTTAACAAATAGGTGGCCACCTCCCTACAAGGCGTTACCCAGTGACGATGACGCAGAGAAGAGGAATTTGAACGGATAGAGGAAAGGAAACCAAAAGGCCGGGAAGTGGAAACGAGTAGTCAAAAAGCGGATTGGCTTTAACGCCATGAACTAACAGAATCAGAGAATGGGCGCATATAGAGACACAAGAAGCTAATGGCAGAGAACAGAGAGTAGAAGCCGAGCTGACCTGAAGGAAGCATCAAGCCAAACAGAGCCAGAGAGAGTTAGAGAGTCTGTGTACTCCATTGAAGGCTTGAGAGGTTCAAGCAATCTCCTCGATATAGGCCTGTCATACTACTGCGACCCTCAAAGATCGAGTTTCAGTAAGGAGAGTCTGTACACTCCATTCCTACTCACTTCATTCTGTTAGTGAGAGTCGAATCGAGCTCATTGTTGTAAAAAATCTGCTTGAAAACATAACAGAGAGGCCACCACTGAAAGGATGGACGAGGAGATGTAGCCCAGGAGCATTGGGTGAACTCCTTATTAAACTTGTTTTGTTTACATGTTTGACTATTATGTTTTCTTTGATTGCCTCAATGTCTATGCATTCTAGCAATCTTATCCATCCATTGCATAAGTAACATAGGCACATCCATGCACATGAGTTTGTAATACCTTTCGTTCTTTATGCTAGATAAATTCTTGATCAAGTGGTATCAGAGCTCTAGGTTACTAGGGTTAGACAAGCTTGTGCTGGATTTTGTTGTTGAATGCTAACTAGATCAAAGCTTAAATTAGGAGAAGGAGAATTGGTTGGAACTAACTCGGAAATTGGAAGAGTCTATTCTAATAGGAAAATTTCAGAAGAAAATCCCTTGGAATCAGACGCCCAGTTCATGAACAGTTTTATGACCCTGAAATCCATGGTGGAGGAAATGTATAGGGACTATAAGAAACATAGAGATGAAGATGCATCAAGCTCCAAACAAGACAACGGAGTAGAAGAATCTCTCCTCCATGACCACTCCAAAGGCAAAGGGAAAGAAGAAAAATTCCTCACGCCTCCTAATAACCCTAAACATAAAAAGAAGACATCTTTGATTAAATTAGATGTTAAATTTGATTTACCAATATATGATGGATAGTTGAATGCAGAGAAGCTGGACAATTGGATCCGTTAGATTGACGTTTTTTGCAGAGTGCAAATCATCAACTCAGACAAGAGTAAGATTCAGCTGGCCAGCCTACACCTCAGAGGCACTGCCTTGGTATGGTGGGAAGGCAAGACGCAAGCTAACATGGAGAAACATGGTAATATTCTTTCTATCTGGAGTGAATTTGTTTCTGCAATTAAAAATAAATTCTATCCACTAGCCTACATGCAGCAAGTCATGATGAGCTGGAAAACTCTTCGACAACTAAAAGGGCAAAGTGTACAAGGTTACACTCAATAATTTAGGAAAAGAGCTTTGATTCTAGGAATTTCTTTAGACTCACCTGAGACTTTGTTGAAGTACATAGGTGGTCTACATAGCTACATAAGGCACACTATCCTCATGTTTAATCCCATTAGCATAGATGAGGTATTCATTCAGGCTACACATCTAGAATCTAGAGGCAGGAATGGGAACCCAGAAGTTGGGGGATCATCCCAACCCACTGCAAGAAAAAATAAGGAGAAAATAAAATAGAAATGGAAAGAGAGGAAGACAAACACTGTACAGAAAAGAAAGTCCTCATGCACTCATTGTAAGAAGGATGGGCATGATGATGAACACTGCTGGATTCTACATCCGGAGCTGAAACCTAAGAAATTTGAGGGCAACAAGAAGAAGAATGTTGCAGCTATTCAAAAAGATTTGGGGTCAGACTCAGGAGATGAAGCAACAATCGCAGCCACAGGTATAAAAGGTAAAAATTCTGAAGCATCTACTTGTAATTCTGCACAATCTACTGATAATGAAGAAAATGAGAGAAAAAGATGTGAGCTTTTTCATATTTGAGTTATTTCTAAGCATCAAAAGATTGATACTTTGTTTGATAGTGGCTCGCAAATAAATTTAATTTCTAAAGCAATTGTAAAGTAGTTGGGATTACTAACCACACCTCACAATAAACCATATCCATTAGGTTGGCTATGTGATAAAGCAAAGCTACAAGTGACTACACAATGTAAACTTAAGTTTTCTTTTGGGTCAACATTTGTAGATGAGGTTGAGTTAGATATAGTTCCTTTAGATATATGAGAAATTGTTTTAGGAAGTCCTTACTTGTATGATAGAAAAGCTATTTTCTATAAAACTGAGAACAAGTATCTACTCATTAAATATGGAATCGAATATATTGTAAGAGCTCATAAGCTCAAGAATAATATATATTGTCCTGATGATGAGTCTAGGTTCAGACTCGAAACGTCGACCATAAAATATGAGCATTGTGGAAAATCCGAACTCCATTCAGAAATCACACCACAGTAATCTGCAATCTAAAATAATAATTATACTCTCATAAACATAGGGCAAATGAAACGAATTGTAAATTCTTGCAAACAATTTCTACTAATGGTTGTAAAGGAAAAGAAACCTGATAAAACCAATATATTTGAGGGTTGCGATGCTAAACAGGAAGCTGATTTAGAAAAAGTTGTTTTAAAATATGATGTATTGTTTCAAGAACCTAAAGGTCTGCCACCCAAAAGGGAAACAGTGCATGATACTAATTTGTAGCAAGAAGCTCCATTACCTAACATCAGAATGTACAGGTTGTCTGCTTTAGAGAATGCAAAAATCAAGAGGCAGGTACAGGAGTTGCTCAAGAAGGGGTTCATCAGACCTAGCACATCACCATGTAGGTCTCCAATCGTTTTGGTGAAAAAGAAAGATGGCTCGTGGATAATGTGCATTGTTTACCAAGCACTAAATAAGATAACGATCAAAAATAGTTATCCCCTTCCTTGCATAGATGATCTATTAGATTAGTTAAAGGAAGATGTTTATTTTTCCAAATTAGACTTGCATAGTGGTTATCATCGAGTCAGAGTTGCAGAGCAAGATGCATGGAAGACTGCTTTCAAAACAAAAGAGGGATTGTATAAGTGGCTAGTTATGCCTTTTGGCTTAACTAATGCTCCTACTACATTCATGAGAGTAATGAACGATGTACTCAGACCTTTTCTAGATGATTTTGTTATTGTATATCTGGATGACATTCTTATATTTAGCAAAACATGGGAAGAACATTTAAAGCATGTTAAGTAGACTCTAGATGTTTTGAAAAGAGAAAAACTTTATGTTAAACTTTCAAAATATGAATTTGGAAAAACATCTTTGAATTATTTGGGACATATAATAGGGGGTGGTGAATTAAAGATAGATCCCTCTAAGGTTGCAACCATTGTAAATTGGCCTAAACCTAAATCTACTACAGAAGTTAGAAGCTTCTTAGGAGCAGCATAATATTGGAGAAAGTTTATTTCTAACTTTTCCTTAATTGCAACTCCCTTACATGCTTTAACAGGATTGAATTAGGTGTTTCAGTGGAGAGGCAAACAGTAGAAAGCCTTCGACACCTTGAAAAAAAAGATTAGTATAGCACTAGTACTAGCACTGCCTGATCTTCAAAGACCATTTGAGATTGAAACAGATTCCAGTGACTATGCCATGGGAGCAGTGTTGATGCAGCACAGTAAACCCATACGTTATCATTCTAAGACATTTAATTCTACAGTAGTTAACTATCCTACATATGATAAGGAATTGTATGCATTAGTATAGAGTGTGAAAAATTGGAAACATTACTTTATGGGCAAAGAGACAGTTATACATACTGATCATTAACCACTTCAATATCTACACTCCCAAACTAAGTTGCAGCAATCAGGACACTATAGATGGATGGGTTTTCTACAACAGTTTCATTTAGCCATCAGATATAAAAAGGGCATACACAATAAAGTTGCAGATATGTTATCTAGACCAATTATAAATGCATCTACTATACTTAAGCATAATTCAGTATTGCATGAGAGCTACATTGAACAATATGCTCAAGATATAGATTTTAAAGACGTATATGCAACTTTAAGTCAAGGAAAACGAGTAGAAGAATTGGATTATCATGTTAAGGACCAACTCTTATATCATTGTGGGAAGCTATGCATTCCACAAGCTGAAAGAGTAATGATAATTCGAGAAGCACACACTTCTCTAATATCAATTCACTTTGGTGTAAGTAAAACGGTTGCACAGTTGCAAAGATTTTGTTATTGGTCGAAAATGAATGAGACAGTTTCTAGATATGTAAGAGGGTGTACCATGTGTGCTAAAAGCAAGCCCAACGATAGAAAACTGGGCTTGTACACTCCACTACCAGTTCCTTCTCATCCTTTGGAAAGTGTTTCCATGGACTTTGTTGGAGGACTGCCTAAATATAGGAAAGGTCATGACTATTTATATGTTGTTGTGGATAGGTTCAACAAAATGTGTATTTTGATACCTTGTAACAAATAGATTACAGCTGAACAAACTGCAAAGTTGTTCTTTTAGCATGTATGGGTTCATTTTGGATTACCCACTTCCATAATATCCGATCAAGATACCCGATTTGTAGGGAAATTTTGGTCAAGCTTGTGGGAATTGATGGACACTAGGCTGAAGAAAAGCACAAATTTTCATTCACAAACAGATTGCCACAAAAGTGGTCAATAGGATAGTGATCCAGTTGCTCAGAGGCTATTGTAGCAAGCATCCCAAACTTTGCGATGAACATTTATGCTATGTGCAACATGCTTACAACCAAGCTAAACATTCTTCTACACAGAGATCTCCTTTTGAGACCTGTTTTTGTTTCACACCAAGGTCTCCCTTGGATTTTGTCTTTGTTAATGACATAGCAGTTAATGGACACAATGATGTGGACAAGGCAACCAAGTTCATTGAACAAATTCAAGAGATTCACTAGGTAGTATAGGACCAGCTGGAAAAGAGCCAAGCCAAGTACAAGGCAAGGCATGACAAGCATTGGATGGAGCATAGTTTCCAAGTTGGTGACCAAGTCTGGTTTTATATCAGCACAGACAGAATGCAAGGTGAAGGTAAGAAGTTGAAGCCAGTAAGGTATGGACCTTTCAAGATACTTGAGAAAATTGGTGAGAATGATTTTCTCCTTCATCTACTAGCTTACATGCACATCTACTCAGTTGTTAATGCAGACAGCTTGAGACTATTTAAACCTTCATTAATTGAAGATCCTGAAGAGCAGCGTCAATTGCTTCTATTGATGATCTGTTACTTGAATATCTTAATGAGTTGCAGCAAGATGCAGTTCTAGATAGGAAGGTAAGAACTACACATAGAGGTGACGTTGATTACCTCAGGATTGGACTCAAAGGTTCAAAGCCAAGCAGTGCGAAATGGATAGAAATTGAGTAAGCGAGGAAGCAATACCCTCACTTGATGGATGCTTGAAAGAAAACCAACTTTTGGTGGTCCAAAAGCTTTTTTAGTGGGAAGGCCGTGCTCTGAATTGGATCCTAAAAACTCTCTATGTTTTCATGACTGTTTCAAATTATGCTAAAAGATTCAAGTCCTAGAAAAGATTGAAGCTATCAGAAGGAATCTTCATAACAATTGCAGTTGTGGCCAGAGCAGAGCAACGAGGACCCTCGGTCAAGCGCGTAGATCATTGCCCCATGGTAAAGTGCAAAGGCACAAAACTGGAAAAACTAGAGGCTAATTCAGGAAACAGAGGTGGATTCTGATACGCGATCGCGTATCGCAGGGTGTTCCCCTCAGTGAAGGAAAGCACCGAAGTGCTCAGACCCGGAAACACTATAAAATTTAGAAAAGTAACTGTTTCGGTTCCATAGCACAAATTCCCCAAAACCGGCAGGATATCGAAAGGCTTTGAGGTGGTAAGCAGTTTTGATTGAGTCTCGCCCAATGCCACACATCGAGCGACACGCGTCTGGTGGAAGAGAGAGAAAACCGCCTGCATCGGATGAGTAAACATCGTCCAACTTGTCCACCTGATATGACGGACAACCATAGGATCTGAGGGGTCCAGATTGACAAAGAGATGCGTTCCGATGACTGACCATATTTGACAGGTCAAAAAGCAAGATTACAGGGGATTTGACGTCCGACATGGATCATGATTTGGCAAACGATTCATGTTTGCGGGCGATCTTGAAGTAAACAGATTTAACGGTCATTCAAGTATGATTTAAGGAATCTGAAACCCAGTTCTCTAGAAAATAGGTGGCCACCTCCCGGCAAGGCATTATCCAATGATGATGACGTAGAGCAGAGGAATTCGAACGGACAGAGGAAAGGAAACTAGAAGGCCAGGAAGTGAAAATGAGCAATCAAAGAGCAGACTGGCTTTAAAGCCATGAAATGATAGAATCAGAGAACGGGCACATACAAAGATGCAAGAAGCCAATAGAAGAGAACAGAGAGTAGAAGCTGAGCTGATCTGAAGCTAGCATCGAGCCAGACAGAGCCAGAGAGAGTGAGAGAGTTTGTGTACTCCATTGAAGGCTTGAGAGGTTCAAGAAATCTCCCCAGTATAGCCCTGTCATACTATTGTGACCCTCAGAGGACAAGTTTCAGTAAGGAGAGTCTCTGCACTTCATTCCTACTAACTTCATTCTGTTAGTGAGACTCGAATCAAGCTCACGGTTGTAAAAACTCTACTTGAAAACGTAATAGAGAGGCCACCACCGAAAGGCTAAACTAGGATACGTAGCCTAGGAGGATTGGGTGAACTCCTTATTAAACTTGTTTTGTTTACATGTTTGACTATTATGTTTTCTCTTATTACCTCAATGTCTATGTATTCTAGCAATCTTATCGATCCATTGCATAAGTAACATAGGCACATCCATGCACATGAATCTATAATACCTTTCATTCTTTATCCTGGATAAATTCCAATTCACGTGGGTTGGCTGGAAAGTGACCGTTATAGTCACTATTCACGATGTGATGCTTGGTTTGAGACCAAATGGAGCGGGTGGCTTTAAGGCAGGCTTTATGGGCTAGATTTGGGAAAATCTACTGCCAAGGGAGAATTAATGGACCAAATTTTGGGGGAACGGTCGAATTCGAACTCAAAAGGCATTACAAATTGCAAAGGGGTGCCCAGCAAACAACACTTGGCCATTTGAGAATTGAGTTGTCGTGCGCCCAGATATTTCTAAACGATAATCTGTTTGACCTGTGGGAGTTGAAGGAGTTACCTGAGCAGTGGAGAGATTTGTGGAACAGTAATATGACAGCATCTAAAGAAACCAGGGATATCGGAGAGATGACCGCTGAGGAGGCCACGCAGGCCATGACACTAAGAGATGCCCTTGAGAGCACCAGGATAGCCGTGGAAATCCCTAAATCACAGCGCACACCGAGACCCAAGAAAGATAAGCAGGCCATGGTTTCAGTGTGCATGTCCCCTCGAAACCCGTTGCGAACTAAAATAACCATGGAAGAAAAGGGGGAAGCAATTAATCTGGAAACTAATGAGGAGGAGGAAGACCTTGAGGAAATCCTTATCAAAGAGGAGGAGGACAAAGACATGGAAGTGGAAACTGAGGTTGCAGACCCTCTAACCATCACCTGTGTTCCTCCACAGAAGGGAAAGGCAAGGGTTCCCAAGGACCTAGATGAGAGCAAGAGCTCTCTACAGACTCTGCTGCTACCCATTGATATCATTTTTGAAGGAGTGCACTTGGGATGGGTGCCGAGTCTAAAGTTTGAAGACTGGGATCTCGCAGACCACAAGGAGTTCCCACACTTGGAAACCATGCAACTCATGAAGCCGAAAAAAACACTGTGGCGGGAGTGTGATAAAGGAAAGTGTTCCCTCTGCGGATAGAGGCAACCTCTCTAGCCCTAGAGTGGATCTAGTCACAAAAAAGACAAAACAACAATCGATTCCCTTAAATAGTCATCATTGGAGGCCTACCTCAAACCGGTGGTTGATGAAGTTTCCGTTGCGCTACTCCAGCTTCCGTTTCTTTCTCCTCAATGAACAATCAACCTGAAACACCATAAGAAAACAACAGAGCACATAACTGAGAACAACAATGATCTATTTACTTATAAAGTCAAGAAATCATAAGATATCAAGTAAATTGTACACAAGATATAGAAAATCATCATTGATTGTATTAAATGAATCAAGAGAAAAGCTTACAACTAAGTCTTGACATCGCAAGCCTTCCCGGAGGGTCCAGCTAGTATGTTTCTTCAAGCCTTCACGCTCAAGAATGGGTCTCCAAAATAGATGATATCTCTCTCTCACTCACAAGCTCTAATACAAGGTTAAGGCACTCCACAACCTCTTACCAAACTATTAGCAATCCCACACTTGTCACACTCACACCAAAGTTATCTACTTAGTTTCAAACCAAACTCAAAAGAATTAGCCAACACTGTCGAACTAGCAGATCATAGCAATGGTGAGTGATTTTATAGGAGAAGGAGTCTCCATGAAATGACGGAGAGGGAGGTTATCCTTAAGGGAGGTTGCACAAGAGGAGAAACCACCATCCCAGAGGAGGAAAAGTGACCCAAACTGACCCAACAACCAGCTCTAGAAACACCCAGAAGGCCGACTATTTGAACAAATTCGCCAAATCTGGGTTGTCGCAAGTCATGAACTAAGGATCAATGACGACATCACAAGGAGGCAATGTGTTCAGATGAATCATCATTGTAAATAGCTGGGAGCTTCGCACCGAGCCCTAAAATCGCACCGTCGTGGGAAACATGTGTACCCCGGCGACGGTGTCATGACGAGAAAGTTCATGACAAGGGATTGTCGCACCTTTTAATGTCTTATTAGCGACGATGCAGAAACTTAGGAAAAAGGGTCAGTTCTTCAGCATCAAAGAGCACTATTTAATCTTTTTGCATAAGTGGGAAGATATGGACATGTGTATTTGATACATGACATAGCAGAGGGACTGAGATGAGGATAATGACAAATTACTATGTAACAAATGCCCCCTAACGCATGAAGCCTGAGGGAGTGGGAGGAGTGAAATTCTTTACGAAAACATGACCGAACCGAAACACCACCTTGAAGAACATGTAGGCACAAGTACAAATGATATCTCTGATAGTGAAATACACGTAGTCTAGGCATGGGCGCAGCCATCCAAAAGACATATGAAAATTGGTCTGTGGTATGGACACAGCCACCCAGTTGATATGACCATATATAATGACAAAGGTATGGTTGCAGCCATCCATGAATACTCAGGTATGGTCATAGCCATCCAATCAAAGAGTCATGTATGTAATCACGAACCAATGCACACAACCTGAACATATGTAAGCTTAGTCCGAGGTCTTGAAACCCTTAACCGATCTTAGTACAAATTCTAGCATGCGAACAAATGTACTGAAGTCGAGCATGATAGAAAGTCACTTGATTACCGGCCAATAATGAAAATCGTTAACAAGCATGAGAGAAACCACCAATAATGACAATGGATCTCAAGGTATGGCCAGTACAATCTACTAAGTGTAAAGAATGGGCTGAAGTCGAACACTCGTGGAATCACCCAATCAAAGATCAATGATGAAAGTCTGTCGTCAGGTGCAAAGAACTTGCCATTGAGGCATGCAAGCTCCAAGGTACTGAAAGGGATCTCTAAATCAATCTCCTGGATAATGAGCTAGTGTCGATAGGAGACCATCCGTCGCAGGAGGGCCATAATGTTTCCCCCATCAACGACGCGAGATAAGGAACAAATGGTAGATGGTGAAGTAGAGCATTAGAGGAGGAGGTAAGGGTGTGAACTGCAGAAGGATTATACTCTTGAACATATCGGTGACACGAATCTGGAATGCGACAACATTTTAGTACCAAGGGAACAGAGGACTGATGGAGACAACATGGATCAAATGGACTAAGGCAAAATGGCAACCCAAAACCCCAGAAGGTCAATGACGATGTGAGGATATCCCAACCCGACGAGAAGCAAAAGTGTTGATGTTCAAGAGTGACTAGCTGCCATAGGTAACCAATGACGACTTCCAAATTTTCTCCCACCATTACTGGTGAGTACCCCAATTATTGTTGAAAAACAAGCTTGAACGGGATAGCATATGCTTGTGATATAATTTCGACCTTTGGACGAATCCAACCTAGTGATAGTTTAACAAGCCCTAGGGAGGAGAAACTCGAGTCTTGTCATGGTGACAAGTCCAATGTCGTCATGGCTTAACGAGTCCAACACAGGTAAAACTCAAATTCTTTTTCATGTTTAGAGAGTTTGAAAAAGACATGGAAAAGAAATCTCTAGGGGGGTCCTTTTTCGTAAATTTGTGACCCTCGAGCCCGAAAAAGTAGAAAACAATACCTAAGAGAACCGCTTGACCTATTACTACCAAGGAGTACTTTTCATAAGTAGTGGCCCTGATTCGAAAGAGTAAAAAATCGATCGAAGACATGTCGTTTCATAACCAGCATCGAACTGGAAATGACAAAAGTCTGGCGATCTTTTCATGTTTATACGGTCAGAAAAGAGATGAAAGTAGACTGCCTTTTATTTCATTTAACGAGTTAAAAGGGAAAAACTCGGCAATCTTTTCATCTTTTACGAGTCAAAAAAGGGCTTCAAGAAGACTCGTCCTAGAGGAATGAGTGGTATAAAGGGTAGCAACTTGTTCTAACAATGGTGGAACTTCTCAAAACATGTAATGGTCAAGAGGCTAGCTAATAAAACCATTCATCGTTGCGGTTCCTCAGGAAAGGAAAAACAACCAAGTGAAATCATATGATTGGTCAAAGAGATGGCAATGATGAAACGAAAATGACCAAGGCTCATCTATTAGAGTTTAGCGGATAAAAATGGCCATCACAAGATGTAAATTAGGTATGGGTTCATTTTTACACAAGCTTGAACCATGGAGAACTCTACTTCGATTCGGTTTCATGTTTACACAAGCTTGAAATGAAAAACTATGCTTGTTATAAGTTCGCATGCCCCCAACATAATGACGCAAATCGAGGTACATGCCCCCCAAGCTTCATTGCATTCAACGAGGTGGACGGAATGAAGGTTCACTTTCAAGATCTTGGAAAGACTCGACTCAAATTTTATGAGATCTTAATCAAAGACTCGATTTGGAAAAGGGAGTTGTTTCATTTTTTAATGAGGTTGACACAATAAAAGAACTATCCTCATAACCCTAGTTTCATTTTTTAACGAGGTTGACACAAGATCAAGAAATTTCCTCAAGACTCCTTGTTTCATTTTTTAAGGAGGTTGACACAAGATAAAACTATCCTCGGAACTCCTGTTCATAGGCCGTACGAAAACATGGCTCCCAAGAGATCATCACTGGATGGAAGAAGCATGCTCCAGGAGGAACACATGTCATTAGACACCAATGACAGATCAGGTTCCAATGCCCCCAGTACATGATGTATGAGACCATCTACATGATCATTAGCAGAGGCGGAGATGGAACGGGTAGCCACATAATTGACCTGTGGCAAGGAAGGTACTGCTTGCAGATAAGAACCAATGGGGGATGATGGTGGTACAGGAGGCATTGGGTGACTAAAGAATGACAATTGATTGATAGTCACCATTCTTCCGTTGTGCGGAAACCAAAACACACAGAAAAGTGAAGAAACAAGAGCCCCCATGGCATAAATATAGTCACGACCAAGGAGAAGAATGAAATCCAAAGCACCTTGGACAACCATCACGTCTATATAGACGGTTTTTCCTCCCAAAGTAATAGGGAACTTTGGAAGGATCCCTAAAGGTTGATGGGTTCCTTTTTCAAATGCCAACAGATTTTGTGTGACCGACACAAGTTGTGGGGAACCCAAAGCTTTCCAAGTAGTGAAAGGCATGAGGCTAACCAACGCACCTTCATCCAAGACAGTGCCAGGTACTGCCTTATCATAGGCATGTACTTTAATCTAGAAAGGCACATAGGATGGAAGGCGAAAAGTAGTCAAGTGACTCCAGTTGAAGGAAATGACTGAACTACTTGGTGGGGGTATCATAGGATTGCCCCCATGCTCTACAAGAATTGAAGAAGGACTTTTTGAATCAACTGGGATAGGAGGGTCATTCTCAGACTTAGGAGAATCTGACGAGACGAGAAGAACATGAGCTGTATAATCATGATGTTCTTCAGGAACAGAGTGGACCACTAGTGGTGAATCTAAGTCGAAACTCTTTCTGACCAATGTTGGTCGAGAACAGGCTGAGCACATCCAGGTTCGGGAAGAGAAGGGTGGACAAGAGAAGAATCTAAGTTAATGTCATTGTCAACTGGGAGAGGATCTGAAGAGAGCCTCTGATAACCAACTAGAAGTGGAGGTGAAGAAGCTGTAAGACTTTCCAAAATAGCGGAAGCTTTATCCATGAGCAGACAAAGGTGAAGGGGATGGTTGCCTTCACATAGCCTACAGGAGTTGTTTCATTTTTTAATGAGGTTGACACAATAAAAGAACTATCCTCATAACCCATGTTTCATTTTTTAACAAGGTTGACAAAAGATCAAGAACTTTCCTCAAGACTCCATGTTTCATTATTTAACGAGGTTGACACAAGATCAAACTATCCTCGGAAATCCTATTCATAGGTCATACGAAAACATGGCTCCCAAGGGATCATCACCGAATGAAAGAAGCACGCTCCAGGAGGAACACATGTCATTAGACACCAATGATAGATTAGGTTCCAATTCCCCCAGTACATGATGTATGAGACCATTTGCATGATCATCAGTAGAGGCAGAGACGGAATGGGTAGCCACATAATTGACCTGTGGCAAGGAAGGTACTGCTTGCGGATAAGAACAAATGGGGGATGATGGTGGTACAGGAGGAACCTGGTGACTAAAGAATGACAATTGATCAATAGTCACCATTCTTCCATCGTACAGAAAACAACCACATGGAAAAGTGAAGAAACAAGAGCCCCCATGGCATAAATATAGTCATGGCCAAGGAGAAGACTAAAATCTAAAGCACCTTGGACAACCATCATGTCTATATAGACGGTTTTGCCTCCCAAAGTAACAAGAAACTTCGGAAGGATTCCTAAAGGTTGACGGGTTCCTCCATCAAATGCCAACAGATTCTGTGTGACCGACATAAGCTGTGGGGAGCCCAAAGCTTGCCAAGTAGTGAAAGGCATGAGGCTAACCGACACACCTTCATCCAAGACAGTGCCAGGTACTGCCTTATCATAGGCATGTACTGTAATCTAGAAAGGCACATAGGATCGAAGTCAGAAAGTATTCAAGTGACTCCAGTTGAAGGAAATGACCAAAATACTTGGTGGGGGTGCTATATGATTGCCCCCATGCTCTACAAGAACCAAATAATGACTCTCTGAATCAACTGTGATAGGAGGGTCATTCTTGGACTTAGGAGAATCTGATGAGACGAGAAGAACATGAGTAGTATAATCATGATGTTCTTCAAGAACAGAGTGGACCACTGGTGGTGAATCCAAGTCGACACTCTTTCTGACTAATAGTTGGTCAGAAACAGGATGAGCACAGCTAGGTTCGGCAAGAGAAGGGTGGAAAAGAGAAGAATCTAAGTTAATCTCGTTGTCAGCTGGGAGAGTATCTGAAGAGAGCCTCTGATAACCAACTGGAAGTGGAGGTGAAGAAGCCGTAAGACTTTCTAAAACAGCAGAAGCTTTATCCATGAGCAGAAAAAGGTGAAGGGGATGGTTGCCTTCACATCAGCTACAGGGGAATCGAATCTTCCCTTTCTTCTTACCGCTGCCAGTTGAGGATTGAACATTGACATGAGATTCAGAGGACAATGTGGGATGAGCTAGATCGTGAGTCCATACTTCTAAGATCCTAGGAATGCTAGGACAATCACGAAGAAGATGGTCACCCTTGCACAATTTACAAGGACACTTAACCTTCTGTAGAGGAGAAAAAGGTGTTTTGACTTGAGATGTACTCGAAGAAATAGTTGCAAGGGTGGCTTCACGCTTATCGGACTTCTTCTTCTTCTTCTTCTTCTTACCCTCCTAGTTACTGGATGTAGAACTTTCACTAGGCGAAGGAGGAGAGGAGGAGGAAGAAACAGGGGAAGAAGGCGTAGGCTCAACCTTAGAATCATTGTGTCATGATTTAGATGAAGGAGACGGTGGAAAAGGAGTCATGGCACTCGAGACCACCGAGATTGAAAACAACCAAACGGGCAAATCAATGGTTAACCCAGGCAAGGAAAATGTTGCCATATATGGAGCACCGACATTTCCAAAAGGTGGAAACGGACCAGGATTTCCATCTGGGGAGAACCTTGGCCAGTAGACTAGGGGAAAGTTGCCATCGGGAACGAGCTTGAAAAATACTCGTACTGTAACCAAGAACTCGAACTATTACCAAGAATATTTCACGGGTAGTAAATTTTATGAAACAGGAACAAAACTAGACCTTTTCATGTTTCAAGAGTCGAGAAAAGGACGAAAAGGTGACTCTATCTCTTTCGAGGTTTAATGAGCCTAAAAGGACAAGTGCTCAGGTGGACCTTTTCTTTTAAGGAGTTGAAAATGAATGAAAGTGACTACTCTGGAGAACTAGGAAAAAGGTTAACCAGACAAACCATAAAACTGCATATACACCTTGGTGATCAAATGAAAGAGAAATCACCAAGGACTTTCCATACGGCAGTCGATCTTCCCGAATGTTGTGTTCAGTGCGTTACGGTTTGCAAGGTGGCAAACATGGCTTCCTATGGATGTAGGATGATAACCTAGTGGGGTCTCCCGATATATACTCGATAGTACTGGGAGCACAAGTCCGTACTAGGAAGCTATTGATTCACAGAAGGAGGAATCACCCAACCTTAAGCGAAAGAAATAGTGACTAGGTTTAATGACGTCGGAGCACATCTCTAGCCTAGACGTCTAAATAATGTGGGTTAAGCTCCAATGCGTTGTTAAGTTCATTCAGTTAATTTTAGAGTTGATCTTGAATTAAGTTTCAGTTTTCAGGCCCTACCGTATGTATATCAAAAACCTTAGGATGCAACTAGAATGAGTAAAGAATCTTTCGTTCCGATGAACAACTACCTAAAGGAGGGTAGAAAGCTGATTCCCAAGAAAACACAAGTGAATGCAAAAACTAAGAAACACAATGCATCAATACACTAATCTCACGATGCATCGATACTACTAATGAAAGATTCAAAGTTCGTTTTTCAATTTCTCAAACATGAAAATTTGAAATGCACATATACTTTCACTTTCGTATATCAAATGAATGCAATCCCTTAATTTTTTTTTGTTTTGAATTTAAAGAGACAAACAAGCAAGTGTGAACTGATCGATCCAAACAATTGTGATCTATGCTTGGTAGTGAAGAAATCGAATCAATATCAAAAATTGGTTCAATAATCGACACTAAAAATCAACCAGCAAGAAAACAAGCAATGAAAAAGCCTCAAGCAAATCAATAAGACGATTGTGGATGAACCTTGGACAAACAAGTAACCAAAGAAAATGGTTTCATGACGAAACATCTAAAGAGCTAGGTCACACGGTCTAAAAACACAAGACTCACTCAATGTAACCAAAGAGATGGTACCTTAACCAAAAGCAATCAAAACAAGCTGATGGGAGATAGGAAACAGCAGGGGATAAACAAGACTGGTGGATTCAGGAGGTAAAGTTGTAAAAACAACTTTACAGGAATCATCACAGGTGTTACATTGACAACTAGAGACGTTGCCGTAGGTGTTACACTGTCAACTAGAGACATTGTCACAGGTGTTACACTGTCAACTAGAGACTAGTCGCTAAAGTACACCCGTTTTCAAAGACGGTACGATTTCAGGAATCGTCACGGGAATTAAACTAGAAACCTAAGACGAAAGCCAAATAGTCATGGGTACAAAGCTAGAACATCAACAATGTCATCACGACTATTAGGCTATCTTCAGCGATGATCTTACTTAACCAAAAGATAAAGTAAAATCACCTAAATGACACCAGATAATATTTCTAAACAATAAGGGGAATTTCCAGATTGACCCAGGTAACCCAAAAAACTGATGGTTTAACCCCAAAATCCAAGAGGCTAAAACAAAAGACAAATCAAAAATAAACAAGAAGAAAACATACAAAGGACTTCCGAGCGGAGTCACCAACTTGTGATAAAGGAAAGTGTTCCCTTTGTGGATAGAGGCAACCCCTCTAGCCCTAGAGTGGGTCTAGTCACAGCAAAGACAAAACAACAATCGATTCCCTTAAATAGTCATCGTTGGAGGCCTACCTCAAACCGGTGGTTGATGAAGTTTCCATTGCACTGCTCCAACTTCGGTTTCTTTCTCCTCAACGAGTAATCAACCTGAAACACCATAGGAAAACAATAGAGCACGTAACCGAGAACAACAATGATCTATTTACTTATAAAGTCAAGAAATCATAAGCTATCAAGTAAATTGTACACAATATATAGAAAATCATCATTGATTGTATTAAATGAATCAAGAGGAAAGCTTACAACCAAGTCTTGACGTCACAAGCCTTCTCGGAGGGTCCAACCAGTATGTTTCTTCAAGCCTTCACTCTCAAGAATGGGTCTCCCAAATAGATGATATCTCTCTCTCACTCACAAGCTCTAATACAAGGTTAAGGCACTCCACAACCTCTTACCAAACTATTAGCAATCCCACACTTGTCACACTCACACCAAAGTTATCTACTTAGTTTCAAACCAAACTCGAAAGAACTAGCCAGCACTGCCGAACTAGCAGATCATAGCAATGGTGAGTGATTTTATAGGAGAAGGAGTCTCCATGAAATGAGGGAGAGGGAGCTTATCCTTAAGGGAGGTTGCACAAGAGGTGGAACCACCATCCCAGAGGAGGAAAAGTGACCCAAACTAACCCAACAACCAACTCTAAAGACACCTAGAAGGCCGATTATTTGAACAAATTCGCCAAATCTGGGTCATCGCAAGTCATGAACTAAGGATCAGCGATGACATCACAAGGAGGCAATGCGTTCAGATGAATTTTCGCTGTAAATAGCTAGGAGCTTTGCGCCAAGCCCTAAAATTGCATCGTCGCGGGAAACACGTGTACCCCAATGATGTTGTCATGACGAGATAGTTCATGACAAGGAATCATCGCACCTTTTAATGTCTTATTAGCAACAATGCAGAAACTTAGGAAAAAGGGTCAGTTCTTCAGCATCAGAGAGCACTGTTTAATCTTTTTGTATAAGTGGGAAGATATGGACATGTGTATTTGATACATGACATAGCAAAGGGACTAAGATGAGGATAGTGACAAATAACTGTGTAATAGGGAGTCATAGAGTTGAAGCCACACAAGTGGTTAGGAAGAGTAGAGAAGGCATGGTTGTTAAACCTGCTCTAGGTGTTGCATTTCCATCGCACCCCAGTCACTATTTTTGTCATCAGGCAACTACTTTGTCTGGTGCATGATGGGTGTTTGTGGCTGCAGGAGCCCGTCCCCATCACAGACCACCTAATTCATAGAAGTACTCGGCTTCCTTGCAAAGGGGAGGACCTAGCAGATATTTTGGAGGGTAAGAGCAATGACTTGGCCATTGCAGAGGCCATGAAGGAAAAATTCAAGCTGGAGAAAAAGAATAGAGGGTATGCGATCTCCATTATCAACAATAAGGCAGTCAGGGTTGCCACCCAGATACTGGCTAGCAAGGTTATGCGGAAGTGTTGCGCAGATGAGGTTCCCACGCCGGTAATAGCACTTTCTATGCAGTGCACAGAGGGGGTCCAATTTAACTGGTCAGAGTACTTGTGCAAGGAGTTCCTGGAGAATTTCCGCGAGGCACAGGAACAGGGGAAGACCTTCCACTATGCATGGCTACTACTTTCCATAGTGTTGGTGCCTTGGGAATTGCCTGAGCAGAGCTAGTTCCCCACAATTGCATGGGATATTCCAAAGGTAGTGAAGTACACTTTGTTGTGGGCCACTAAAGATGTGCAGTGGATCCGAGATAGTAAGATATTCTAGGTGTTCGTGGAGATGAACATCAGAATGGGGATTAACCACAAGCTACTGTTATCACCCACTATCTATAATAGTATACAAAGCTTCACGGATTTCACGGTGGACTTCCATCACGTCTATATCAGGGTGCGCAAGGACCCCGCGAAGAAGTGGAAGGAGCTTCCGTACCTGGCCACGAACGATGTCATATTCGTTGTACTTGAGTCGTGGCTGCCAGAGTGGTGTGCTCCAGCCATCTCCACATTGGAAAAGGAGAATTTGGCTACACAAAGGAAGAAGGTGTTAGGTCCCTATAATACTAGTGATGCGACCATTAATATTGTAGTTGTATCCCTTATTAATATTGTTGTGCCCCTATTGTCCCCATATTGTTATTACTGTGCCCCATAGAATCCCTCTATTGTTATTTTTGTGCCTTCATATTATTATTTTTAGGTCGGCTTGGTTATATTGTGACCCCTTAGACTCCTATATATAGAAAGGAGGTTTTGTCATTTGAATCATCCAAGAACTATTCAATTGTGTAATGTAAAGGAGGTTGCCCCCTCGAAGAGGCTGAATTCTAAGGCGTTCAACTATCTTTTCTATCTTTTTGTGAGCTAGTTTCATAACATTTGGTATCAGAGCTTTGGATTCTAGGGTTTCGCTACTCCCAATAGGTCATCGTGTCATTTTTTCTATAACTTTTTTTGCAATGTTTCAGAATCGAAACAAAAAACCCATTTGAGAGGAAATCACGCTGAACCTCGGGTCTGAATTTCAGAACTTTTCACACTATATTTGCGGAGATATGATCTAATGAATTTGGCCTTTTTGCAGACTCCTGAATTACATTCCAAATAGGTGACATCGGGAAAATCGTCATAACTTTTGTTTCGAGCATTAGATTGAAATTTCATAACAAGTTACAGAAAGAGGACGGACTATATATTCCTGTGTATATTTTTGAGATACTAAGGTCAAAACAGTGAAACGTGGCACTTCATACAAGTTCACTCTTCTGGAAAGGTCTATAATCATGTCATCTTGGGAGATTGTGCATAACTCTACCTTGGAGAATCTAAATTCGATCAGACTGGTGGCATTGGAAAGAGGACACAGAGGGCTACTGTAGGTTGCAATTTCAAAACTACGTGATTCGAAATTACAGAGATACATCAGATTCAATATCAAGCTCCTACAAAGGGAAAAAAGGTGTGTAGTTTATTTTTTATTTTTGCATAAGCTTGGTTTGAACAATTAGTTTCAAGGAATTCAAAGGGCATAGTAAAGCATTATTATCAGTAATTGATGCCCCGAGGAAAGAAAATGTAGACACCTAGTAAGCAACCTGAAAGCTCTAGCATGACTCATGAAGAAGAGGAAGAAATGCAACATGATATATCAAAATTACGAGACCAAGTGCAACAAGTGTCACTTGCACAAAAGGTAACAGAATCTAAGATGGATGGTTTAAATAAAGGCGTAGAAGCTAAGATGGATAGCATGGAAGCTAAGATGAATGGCATGGACACTAAGATGAATGGCATGGACGCTAAAATGGATGGCATGGATGATATGATGAAAGAATTAAAGATAAATTTGAATAAGTTGCTACAAGAAATGGTCACTAATGGTGAAAGGATAGTAAAGGAAACTCATGATGAGAGCAAAAGAAATGTTAATCATGATTCCATAGACTCTAATGTTGGATCGAAGACCCACCATATTCCAAAAATCGATATGAGGAAGTTTTATGGCAAGGATCCCACAACACGAATAATACAGATGGAGCAATTTTTCGATCTCAATAATGTGCAAAACACACAAAAGGTATGTATTGCAACTTTATATTTGGAACCAAATCAGTTTGTATGGTATAAATGGCTTTTCTCTCGTAAAAAAATTATCACTTGGGCAATTTTTAGGGAAGAATTGACAACACATTATGAGTATACAAAAAGCAACACTTTTTTTAGCCAATTGATAAGTCTCAAACAAAAGGGTTCAATAATGGAGCACATTGAGGAGTTCCAAAAATTGAACATAATGGTAAAAAATATTCCATAGGAGCATAGGATTGATGTGTTCATAGGGACTCTAAAGGATAATATCCAACATGATGTTCACCTTTGGGAACTTGATTCATTATAGAAGGCATTTAGGTTAGCAAGAAAAATGGAAAGCAAAATTATGGCAACCAGGAAGAATACTAGTCACAATTATAAAGATGGAAGTGTTGTTACCCCTAGCCTTCCACAACCTATAAGGTTGACACCACAACAATTGGAAGAAAAAAGAGCAAAAGGGCTTTGTTACAGTTGTGATAGCAAATACACAAAAGGTCATAACTATGCTGAGAAGAAATTATTCTACATAGATTGTGAAGAGGAAGAAGAAAAGGAGCAAGAAAGGTTAAAGGAAGAGGATATACTCTAGGAACAAAGCTAGATAAAGAAGAAATGAATCCGACCATATCTTGTAATGCATTGGCTGGAATTACCACTCCTCAAACCATCAAGATAGAAGGACAAATCATGAAGAAAAAGGTAATAGTGTTGATTGATTCAAGAAGTACACACAATTTTATTCATTGTAAGG
>APFE030946334.1:27962-43640 GCA_000404065.3 Pinus taeda | reverse complement strand
CACAAATATGTTGGGTTATGACTTTGAAATCATATACAAAAAAGGGAAGCAAAATGTTGTGGCAGATGCACTCTCAAGAAAGGATGAGGATGTGGAAGCATTATTGTGCACCATTTCTATTATCCAACTAGTTTGGATAAACGAAGCAAGGGAGGAATGGAAGAATGACGAAGAAGTGTGGGAACTTATTCAAAAGTTACAACAAGATTCCAGTACATATGATACATTTAGCTAGAAAAATGATTCGTTATGGTACAAATATCGCTTATACCTCTGTTAGAATTCCCAACTCAAACAAAAGATTCTTCTGGAATTGCATGCTTCTCCCTTAGGAGGACACTCAGGATTTTTAAAAACTTACCACAGGGTTAAGAAGGAATTTTTTTGGGATGGCCTTAAATCAGATATTCAAAAGTTTGTGGTGGAATGTTTGGTATGCCACCAAAATAAAGCTGAAACAATTAAGACACCAGGTCTATTACAACCTTTATACATTCCAAACCAACGTTGGGAGGAGGTTTCAATGGATTTTATCACAAGTTTACCCAAGTCTGAGGGAAAGAGTGGCATCATGGTGGTAGTCGATAGACTTACCAAGTATGCACACTTTTGTGCATTTTCACATCCATTTAAAGCCAGTACAGTTTCTACGGCATTTATGGAAACAATTCAAAAGCTACATGGAAACCCAAAGATTATTGTAAGTGAAAGAGATCCCATTTTTACAGGGAATTTTTGGGTAGAATTATTTTCTTGTCTTGGTACTCAGTTAGCTCATAGCTCATCTTATCATTTTCAATGTGATGGGAAAATGGAGATAGTAAACAAATGTTTGGAAGGATATCTTCATTGCTTTGTATCTGATAAACAGACACAATGGGTCAAATGATTGCCTATAGCTAAATGGTGGTATAGCACTTCCTTCCATACTGCAACAAAAATGACCCCATTTATGGCACTTTATGGATATTAGCCACCATCCATCACCTCATATTTAAGAGAAAATTCTAAGGTTCAAGCATTGGAACATCACATCGAGCATCAACAAGGAGCTCTCCAACTCTTAAAGGATAACCTCGTGTTGGTGCAGAATAGAATGAAACAATAGGTAGATCAACATCGCAGTGAAAGATGTTTTGATGTAGGTGACTGGGTATTACTACGGCTACAACCATATAAACAAATGTCCCTCAAGCAAGCTAAGAAGGATAATAAATTGTCACCAAAGTATTATGGTTCGTACAAGGTGTTGCAAAAGATTGGTACTATGGCATACAAATTGGAGCTTCCTGCAGCTTCTTGAGTGCACCCAGTTTTCCATGTTTCATGTTTAAATAAGGTTATAGGTGACAAACTCCCAGTTCAAATAATATTGCCAGAACTTGACGAGGAAGGAAAAATTATATTGGAACCAGAAGCAGTCATAGAAACAAGAACTCGACAACTACGAAATCAATCCATTTCAGAGTATCTCATCAAGTGGAAGAACTTATCCGCTGAAGATTCCACATGGGAGGATGAGAATTTTAGACAGAAGCATCTAGAACTACTCAAGTGTTGAGGACAACATTTTTTGAAGGAGAGGGTCATGTTAGCTCCCTATAATACTAGTGATGCCCCTATTAATATTGTAGTTGTATCCCTTATTAATATTGTTGTGCCCCTATTGTCCCCATATTGTTATTACTATGCCCCATAGAATCCCTCTATTGTTATTTTTGTGCCTTTATATTATTATTGTTAGGTCGGCTCGGTTATATTGTGACCCCTTAGACTCCTATATATAGAAAGGAGGTTTTGTCATTTGAATCATGCAAGAATTATTCATTTTTGTAATGTAAAGGAGGTTGCCCCATCGAAGAGGTTGAATTCTAAGGCATTCAACTATATTTTCTATCTTTTTGTGAGCTGGTTTCATAACAGAAGGAAGAGGCATAACTGTGGATGGCGCAGGTAGCAGAGAAGAGAAGAAAAGTGGCAGTAGTAGCAAACATGCAGGAGGCGCGGAATGCTACGAAGGTAGCTGCAGAACAACAACAAGCAGTAGAGAAGGAGTGCGAGGGCCATAAGTCGCCATCACCTAAGGAAGATCTCGAGATAGAGGAAGGTGGCACGGACCCAGAAACAACATCTACACAGTTGAAGCGCCAATGCCCGAGAGAGCAGGTGGGGCCGCGAAAGAAGTCGAAATCTTCTAAGACTTCTTTCAACCCAATCACCCTCACCGAAGGAGATCTCCATGATATAGGGGAGATGATGCAAAATGTCATTGCAGAGGCCCTCCAACAGCTCGTGGAGGAGAATCAAATTGTGTTGGGGGCCCTTCGGGCACAGATACAAGAGTTGCAAGTGCGCACTCCTCAGGCTAGTACTCTCTTGACCAGCCTTGCAGTAGGAACGGTCGTGGCTGAGGAAATGTTGCGCGCCCGCATGTCCAACACCATAGTGCTACCAAAGGGGGCACTGGTTACAAAGAATGAGGCTAATAGGCCTATGGTCAGTGTGCTGAAGGTAGTAGGGATCAACATGTCTGCGCTCCCTCGAGAGACACTCTATGTCCTGCAGGACGGGAGTGACTGCAAAACTACGGGCTGGGGAGGGTCACGCACTACAAGTGTTAAACGAGAAGAAAATTAATATGGAACAAGTGAGCCTGCAACTCGACGAGGTAGTGACGCAAAACCAGCAGATGGTGCAGGTGGTTGAGAAGGCCTTCTAGATGGTCCTTGAGTTGGCCATCCCAGCAGAGGCACCAACAGAGCCGCACATCTAGAGGTTAGCAGCAGGGGTGCGCGAGGTGCGAGAAGAGATGGCTAAGGTTCAGCTAGAGCTGAACCTTTAAATAGTAGAGCTGCGACTGAAGGCACAGCCTTCAACTCCTCCAGAGGTGAGGGAACAGCGCGCCAGCTCCATCACAATGGGAATAGAGGAGATTATTAGTGCAGTAAAGGACTACACCAAACTTTTGGAAGATTCGTTCGAGGTCCTCACCACTATGAAAGGAGGACCCGAATATACAGTGCTTAGAAATAGAGGCGCGTGAGCTATAGTAAAGATATGATGATATAAAAGGGACCGCATAGATGGTGGCCCTACACAGAGGCTCGCACGGATGCAATAGGCAAAAGCACTCAAGGAGCAGGTAGACGCAGTGCGACATAAGGAAGTGGTTTTAAAGGTGCGCATACAACCTTGGATTAATGAAGCATTCGTGATTACAGCCTCGATCGAAGCCAAGATCGCGTAGATGCAGGGAACACAGGAGCAGATACAAGGAAGCAGTTCAGATACAATGATCTCTGAACAACACGTGTAGGAGGTACAGCAGGCAATTGCTCAGTGCGTTGTTGATCTTGCAGCAGTTCGGGCAGAGTTGGGAGGTCTCTGCATGAAGATATCTACATCGACAGAGTGACTCGAGGGCAAGTCACGATGTTTGTGTTAGGGACCTCTTGGGTGCGAGATCCCCCAAGGGGAGTTTTGGGGCTTAAAGCTCAGATTTTGACTAAATCTGATATAAAGACTCCGCAATTTGTGGGCACAAAGTGTGAAGTTATAAATGAGTCACAGGGTTGTCCGCCCTCAATTTTGTAATGTAATGTCAGCTTTAGAGATCTACCCATGGTCCTTGGACCATGGGATTGTATAAATAGAGCGAGGCTCTAAGTTGTAAATAAGTTAGAGAATGAAGCAATAAATGGAGAATTGAGTCTTAGCTAACTATAGAGTCAAGTCTTTGGGTCATAGAGTAGGAGAAGGCTCTGCAGCTGAGTGCGCAGAGGCCTAGTAGTCCGCAGCTGAGTGCGCAAACCCCTGTAGGTGAGTGCGCAGGGCATTTTGACTCTGTAACCGATTGAAGCATTACTAAAGAGAAGTTTTATACCATTCCTGTGTATTTATTTATTGTTTTCTGCATTGAATGTATTGGGTATAAATTACATTTATGTTGTTTAAATGATGCGCTAACTTATATGGTTGTGTTGATTAAGTGAATATAAGATAAAGTATCTATTTACACAAATTTAACTAACATTTATAAGAAGATAAGTAAGATCTGTGGGGTAACTTTGGGAAATAGTGCAAATCGTTGCCCTAGTAGCGCGCGAAAGCACCATAGCCCTGGTTAGGGTTTCCCGAGGGTGATTATAACAGATCGCGAAGGTACCACAGGTCAGGATAGTGCGCGAAGTAAACTACACGAAGGTATTCACAGTTGGACTAAAGTGACCCCTCAGACATCTCAAGGGTGTGGAAACCTAGTTTCAGCATCCCCCTATATTGCTTTGGGTGAGACCTTAGTCCGCACTCCGCAGGCTATTGCTGAAAGGGCCAGTAGTGTAGGGATTTCTTTGGCTAATTAACTCTAAATGTGGGTTAGGTCCCCTCAAGCCAAAAATATGTAAAATATATCCCTCACACGTATATAGCCACCAAATTATACAATACTCACAATGCACTAGGCTCAATAATATGGAATCTCACAGATCAATATAAATATTTGATCTGGCACAACTTTTTCTGGGAAGTTAGAAATGGAGGAACTGACAGATTTTGGGAGGACTCTTGGTAGAGACTATCAAGACTAAACACCCTAGAGCAAATCTCCCAACTAGCAGCACTAATGAAGAGCAAATGATTCGTGCAAGTCATGCAATATTGGAAACCCCCAGAGGAAAACTCCAACTGGCCTGTCTAGGAAAAGAAAGAAGATTGGGATTTTGAGATTCCATAGGAGGAATGGTCTCTACTGGAAAATTTTCTACTCTAGTGGAAAATCCCCATCCTGAATGGAGTTGATAAGTTGCAATGGGTATATAAACATTTCAGCAAGTTATCTACCAAATAAGCTAATTCCATAACCTCAAAAGACAACCAACTCCCCAAGGAGAAAATTTGGTCCTTTATATGGCAGGTAAATTTATGGCCAAAGGTGGCTTATTTTGTGTGGATGATCATGAATAAATGCATACTCACCTAGGATAACACTTAGTGAAGAGGATTTCAAATACCCTCTTATTGTTATCTCTACAAAAATCATTAAAAAAATGTTGATCAAATTTTCAATAGTTGTCCATTTGCATAGGAAGAGTGGACTAAGGTTGCCTTAACCTTCATACATTTAGATCATTTATGCTTAGAAGATATCAAAGAAAAAACCCCTCGTGTCAATCCTTAGCAATTCAAAATATTTTCCTTAACAGGGCCTATGTCCTCACCCCGGGTCTCTTTGGAAGGAACAAAATAAAAGGATCTTCAAAGGGATCTATAAGGAAGCAAATGAATTATGGATGGGCATTCACAAAAACATTTGAGAAACAACTCTCATTATGAAACGGATGGAAGAGGATTGGTCTTCCCTCCACCATAATTCACTATTATTTAATCCCTTTCACTCTCTCCATCCTCTTCCCTCACCACCTTCATCCCCCCTCATGTTCATCATTCATCTCCCCTTTCTTGCCCCCCCCCAGAAGGTTTCCTTAAATTCAATTTCGATGGTGTTTCAAAAGCGAACTCAGGCATCTCAAGATTTGGGGGCATATTTTAGGATCACCTTAGCAATCCTGTCTTTGTAATTGTGGGTTCAATGGGAATCAATAACTATAATGCTTCGGAATTTTTATTCCTGAAAAAGGAATCCAACTTGCTAGCTCTAAATGATTTCATAAATTAGTTTTGGATAGAGACTCTAGTATATTTATTAACACCATCAAGTGGCTTCAAAGTGCCACAAAATAAGATAAATTATCTACCAAATAGAGGCTTGAAAATCACATCACCAACATTGAGGGATGGCAGGATAACATACAAGTCATCATTCTGACTCATGTTCGTCGATTAAGTAATAAAGTCACCAACTTTTTAGCCAATATAGATTATGCTAAGCCTGATCTCTATTTATCTGCTCCTTAGGAATATTTCCATTCATCTACCCTAGATGTGCATTATACAAACCTTTTTCTCAAAGATCGAAAGTCATCCTCCCTCTCCTCTTAGCACTCTAGTAACCTCCTCCCTAATTGGGGTGTTAGTAAAGCCAAGAAAGGGAAAGGGGAGGGGGAAGGGGGAGGGGGGCCTAGTTCTCCACTGTCACCCTACCCCCTTGAGGGGGGAGGCTAGACTAGCCCTCCACCCACTAGCTCACTCTTTTAAAACATGGAGGTACGTGTATTAAGATTTTCAAATCCCCTGGCCCCTTCACCACGCGTGAGCTAGTTAACTAATTTATTGGGGCTCCTTCTCCTGTAGGCATATAGTGTTGTAGCCAAGCTTCAATGGAGGAAATTTTTCACCCCTCAGCACAGACTTCGACACCTTGGTGTTGTTTCCTTTTCTCATGCCAAGGCAGGACAAGGTCCTCTTGACCTGGCCTCCCAAAATTTTGCAATTATTAGTAGCATGTTATCTCAAAGGCTCTCTCATCCCTTGCATGGTGTCGTGGATCCATGAGTAGTGAAGGGAGGAGACTTCTAGTGCACTTGCATTTAAGGGGATTTTGCAACTAGGTTATACCAACTTAGGCCTCACCTCATCAACACTCACATATCTCCCATCACTACTAGTATTTATTCCTCTCCATCTATGGTTACTTTGATAATTGGTCTGCTTTGCAAGCTCATTTGTGTATACAAGTTTTTTTTTCCACTTTAGGTTTCATCTTAGTCTCTGTCCCTATGCGACTACCTCTACTAAGTATTAACTCATTCTAGGAGTCTAGTTTCTCAACCCTGTCATTGTCTCATGACTCCCTCACTCTTTTTGTGGCTTCTTGAACCTTTCTATGCTTCTCCTCATTTTTGGTTGGCTACGTCCTATTGCACCACTTTTCCTCTTCCTGTTGTATCCTTTACTTCTATTCGGCATGTTATTCCTAGCTTAGTCCCTCAACATATATCTCTTACATCATGCCTCGACAATGCGTTGTTGCAAATGAGGCTCTACTGGTAGGCGAGAAGGAATCTCCCAGGATCATTGTAGAGCCCAATCATAGATACATGGACACTATCCCTGAAAACATGCATCATCTAATCAACCAAGATGTCGTTGAAGCTATGCATGAAAGATATGCCCACAAGGATGACAACATTCTTGCTCACACTATTAATTGGATTCCAAACCTTGGTCACAACCATGGCTAGCAAAACTAGTATTTGGGCATAGTAGAACTCTATTGGCACATTAAGAGACTCCTGATCAAATTTTTGGAGGATAAGGAAGACAATAAAAACAAGAATTCACTACAGCTCAGCATCCTTCAAGTAGAAAATAGACATATGTCCTTATAGCACCATTACATAGCCATGCAACTTGCTAGAATTGAGGCTCTATTCCAAAGGAAGTGGTCCAACATCTCCAGGTACCCATGTGGTGCCAATAGACCTCTCTACCTTCTCTTAGTTATTTTATGGTCACCTCTATTAGTATCAGTATAGGCAGATAGACTGTCATTTTGTGTCTGCTAGTTTTTTCAGTTTACATGTGTTTACAATATCTTTTTTTACTCCACAGCTTTGCCATAGTTTTTTATTTCATTCATGTAAACTTTTAGACCAAAGACCTATATTATGTTGTTGGTCTGGTTTTGTTAGTGGAAAATTGAAGGGAAACAATATTATGTATGTTTTTCTTGGCTAATAAATAAAACTTCTAAACTTACAAAAAAATGTTAAATATGGCATGGTAATGGTGTTTATTTAATAGTAAATATTACCTACATTATTATTACCACACCATAAATTTTATTGATGATTTATAATTCTATATTTTATTAAATTTGTCACCCTTCTTAATGATTAATTATGCACATTACCGGGGTGATAGGAAACAATAACATATTCATAGATAAATCATGTTTATTTTAAAAATAATTATATATGTATATCCTCTAGTACGTATATTGTATTGCATATATTCGTAGTTCTTTAAGAAATAATGCTCACCTTCTTTATATAATCAGGTGTAGTTCTTAAAAAACATCTTTCCTCAAACACAAACATAATGATCAAATGCAATTTTCATGGTAAATTTGGTCGATCATACATACTACCTACATATATGTGTATATCTTATCATGTTTTAAACCTCATAAACAAATACAAATAATTAGTTTTTCCTAACTCGATGATGATGATGATGGAAACATCAAGATTCAAGATTAGGGAAAGGGTGTGTGCATTTGAAATAAGATGGTAATTCAATTCTCAAACTCATTGTTATCTTTATTTCTTTTCTTCTAAGGCTTGGAATCATAATCTAAAAGTATTCATAACTTTATTAAAATAAACAATGACAGAGATTTTGTTACCAATCTTAATGAAAACTCTAATAAGGAAAATTATATTTCAAAAAAAATATATGTATATATATTATATTACTACCAAACTTAATAAAAACTCTAATAAAAAAATTTATATTTCATATAATAAAAAATAAAAA
This sequence comes from Pinus taeda, assembly GCA_000404065.3. NCBI lineage: Eukaryota > Viridiplantae > Streptophyta > Pinopsida > Pinales > Pinaceae > Pinus > Pinus taeda. The sequence continues at coordinate 35,204 of APFE030946334.1, read as the reverse complement.
TAAAAATACATTCGAAATCTATTATGAGAACATTTGAGTCAGATCAATGCTCAAGATTACACTAACAACTCTACACATCACAATTGTTCATTAAACTATGCTTTTTAAAATTTATATTTTTAAAATTTATTTACACATCATCTCATTATAATTTGTAAATTAAATATAAAAAAGTGCTTGCTTAATTCTCCTGTACTTGTAATAGAGAAATGATGAACTCTTAACTCCAAAATCTTTAAGACAAAGCTTAAAACTACTTAGGAATCTATAGGGGAAAGTTATGTTCATAAAACATATGGACATAAAATCATTAGTGGAAGATAAAATGGCCATGAGAAATCATTTAAGTAGTAATAAGGTTCATTATCTAGAAAAAAAAATTCTTTCGTTTTACAACATATCCATCCTAAATTTCTTCAACATTCCCTTGTTTCTTTCTTCGCATCCATAACTCTAGAATTGTCATCCATAAACTCTTAAGGAGTAAGTCATTCACCCCATCAACTAGGTTTATGATTTTTCAGAGTGTAATTCTAAAATATATCTAATTTAAAAGATAAGAGGTCTCATGACGAGCCTGCTTACCATGATCATAGGGAACTAATTAAACTGACATTACCAATACTGCATAACAAAACAGGGTAATGGCTTATAATCATAAGACAAGGGGTCTCATTACGAGCCAGCTTGTTTAGTTCAATTACAATCAGTGAATGGCATTGTCATCTTCTGGCTCCCAAGCCAGGATAATGGCTTTTATCCAAAAAAATAAAAAGTAAAAAATGAAAATACGCGTAGATATATCTTTTTGGATTTATCTTTCAAAAGTTATACTCTTAGATGGATGGGATAATGAATGATTGATGGTTAAAAGGTAACCCTTTCGAGACTATAGATGTTTGTTGGCAACAGAGGCACTACTTGTGACAAAAGAGTAAATTTAAAAGCTAAGTTGGAAGAGCTCCTACTTTATCTTTAACAACCAATCAAAGCTTGAAGAAACCAAAAAATGTTTTTATTTTATCATAAGGGTTTGTAAATGAAATTGCAAAATTGATATTTTTTTTATTCATAGTAAGATTTGTTTTATCTAACCAATTCTTAGATAGTTTTATTTTTCTCAATTAATTCTACTTAAGAAAGTTTTAGAAATTTCATTATTTTTCATAGATAACTGGTTCTGCCAATGAATCACCAATTGTTGTGCTATACAAACCCCCCCCCCCCCCCCATTTCAATTTTTAATTTTAGCCTTAAAATACTAATAAGAAATGGGTCCCCTTTAGAATATAAAAAGAAATAAAACTTTTTAATAAAATAGATTTGCCATATTAGTCATATAAAAGTCGCTTATTTAGGACCGCTCATCACAAATCCAATTCTTTAGAACCCATGAACATCCATTTGGAAAGTGCGATGCGATCAGAGTCATAGCAAAACCCTCATCGCGAAGTTTTAATCAAAATAAGTCATTTATAAAAATATGATGTGATATAACTATCATGTCTCGTACATCATTAATCCCAAGGAATGACTTATAGCATTTCGTTGAAATCTTGTGATGTGATAAGGCTATCGCAATCGCGTATTGCCGATCCATAAGAAAGCATCCAAAACACTCCATTGAAAAATTGTGATGCAATATAAATATCACATATCGCACTCTCGATAAAAGCAAGTAATAAATACTATGAATACATACGGTATAGGAATAAAGCAATTATAAAGAAAAATGTGATTTTCCAAGTTTGAAACCCGTCGTCTCCCAATGCCAACTCAGCACACATCGCAATCGCAACAATGCAAAGAAACCTTTTGAGCGTGGTGTTTGTAATTCCCAATTTATGATACACGATGATTCCACAAAAATTAAAATAATACAATCCCTAATTGCAAATCGCAGAGTAACGACATCTGTTCTAAAAAAGGGTCATTACAAAACCTGTGATGTGACATATATTACTTCATCATTAAAGTTTCACGTTATGAAGTTACGATAAAAGCATTAAGGGGCAGTTATGGTTAAGTCCTTTAAGGATTTCATCCGTGGTGGCTATGTACAATATAAGATCTTTTGCATCTAATGCGCATAACTGCTTGTAGTCTGTAATTTGTGTATTATCTCCTCTCAATATTTTCGCCTATTACGCTCCTCTTTCTCATTTTGCAGTGTTAATCCAGAATCACACAGTTGGTCAAGATGTCTAAGAAATATTGAAAGGCAAAGGCCCCCATTAGAGTGGAAGAAGGACAAGCAAAATTGGTGTTAATTGCAGATACTACCTGTCAAGGCCTTGGTAAAATATCATGGGAAGGCATATATGCTTTACTTGAAGCAAATAATCCAAAGGAGATAGAAGAAGAAGCAACAGCTGATGGAACTAATGAAATAGAAAACACTCTTAGTGATTTGGCTAGCTCCTTCCTCCATAAAATAGCAGACCGTGCAAAAGTTTTACCATATAATGATCTAGTGAGATGGGTAACCGAAAGTATTAATAAAATAGACAAATATTTCTTCACAGTCGATGGAAGGATGTTCGGGACATTCAAACCTAAAGATGTCAAGAGAATGTACCACTTGTCGGATCCCCAGCGACACTACAACAAATCATTCCTGGAAGCTTTCACTAAGGAGAATCAGATAGATTCAGACTCTATCAAACAGTGGAGACATTTTCCTAACAAGCATAAACATTAATCTTCTGGTATGTACTCTATGGACTCCTTAGCATCTCCATATTGTTACGTTGCTGCTATGGTATGTAGGCTCTTTGGAAGCCCCGATTATGCTATATTTTCTATCGAAATGGTTCCATTGATAGACGTAGTGATCAACTCCTTTGTTATGGATTGGGAAACTATTCTATCGGATAAAACGGCCAGTCAGATACTAGATTATAGAAGGAACAGATTTGTCACCACCCGAGTTGTGCCTCCATTCTATATGAGCGCTTACATAATGGACACAATCTATTTTAATTTTGACTTTCCCATCCTAGGTTGGAAATGGATTGTTCAAGATCCAACCCCCATTCATATTTATCATAAGTACTTATGGAAGTCTGAATACAAGAATCATTTATACAGGATTTGCCATGGTTTCATTTTACCTGTCCATTAATCCATCTTTAATAAACCTGCTCCTCAGTTGTCTGACGAGGCTAGCATTGATTTAACCTCAACCAGCAGTTGGTTCAAGGAGGAGAAGTTCACTTATATTAGGGTCTGCCATTATTATAGACCCTCATGTCCTTCCACTCTGCATTCTAGATAAGCTATTATCTAGGGAAATAGCCTACCAGATAGTGGAAAAAGGGATGTCCAGAAACCTTAAATACTCTAAGAAACAAGTGTGGCCTCCATTTCCCCTCCGCATTGCACTTACACATTGCATGATTTTAAACATGCTGAGAAAGAAGCAGACAAAACAAAGGATCTGAGTCTAGAAATTATTCCTAAAATACAATACGATCCAAACAAGGTCGCATTCAACTCCACCACTCATATGAAAGTTACTAAATTTATACATAAGAATGATGAGTTTGATGACATATTCGCTTCAGCAGAGTTATTTTCACAAGTCATCTGGCAAGATTCAAATTGGGAGCCGAGAAGATGGACAAATTCATGGAATACAGGACACGGAGGTTACTGACAATACCTCTAGATTTAGTAAATACTATCCCTATTGTTCAGCAAGTATAGCACAGCGGGGAGAAGACTATTGAAAAGATTTCCTGAGAAAGTGAAACAAGTGAAAAGACTAGTGAACTGCTTAGCACAAATGTTCATATTGACCCCATATTGATTAAAGAATGGGAGAAATTTGATCAAAAAATCAAAATCCAGAGCGATCCCCAAAAAATTATCACATCAGCATCGCCCGTAACACAATGGTCCAACGTTCTTGATAGTGCTATTGAAAGAACACCCAATAAAGACATAGCTCAAAAAGAGATTGAAATAATCCCTGAAAATCCTTCAGGAGAAATTACATTGAATATTGAGGAAAATAGACCAGACATCATCCATAGCTCCTCAATCTGAATTTATGAATATTTTATGGAAGGATTCAGAGGTCAATCCTTCTAAGGATTTGACTAATTTATCTCAATTTGTAGGGGCATACACAACTGCTACTATTGATAAGGCAACTGAGGTTAACCAATTGTTCAAAGAAAAGGATCAAAGGATTAATCAGCTTGAAGAACAGGTAGCAGTAGAACAACAGAAGATTAATAAGCTTGAGGAATAGTTGGCAGAAGAAAAACAAAAGAACGAGCAGATTGAGGTACAATTAAACCTAGAGAGACAAAAGATTGACCAGCGTGCCATCCAAAAACAACAACAGTTGTCTCAAGAGCTCGAACAGCATCAATTGACACATCAACAAGAAATTAAGGCTAAAGAGGAGCAAATCACACAGCTACAACTCTATATAGAACAATTCAAAGATTATCCCAAGGTTGAGGAATTTAAAAAGGAAGCCATAGAGGCAAATAAAGCCTTATCTCAATAGTTGAATCTACTTTTCCATAAAATATCTCTTATCAACCCATTATGCATCACAACTACATCACTGATCGATCAAGCAGTTAATACCGAATTAGAATTTGAGGATGCAGATGATAAGGTCACAAATTACCTCTCCTAGCAAAGTACAAAGGAAGGAAGAGATGCTAAACTACCGAAAATTCAAGAGTCGCATAAAGAAATATTGTTTTCAGAATGGGAAACACAGTTGATAAAGGTAGAAAGGGCTACCTCTAGGGCTAGGTCTATGATGAATAATGTGATTGAGCTGCTAAATGATAGTTTATATGGAGCCAATTTAATTTCCGATTATTCCCCAGGAAATCTTCCAAAGGCGAAAGTGTTAGAAGATCAATGGAAGCAATATTTGGCCACCAAAGATGAACAGATCAACAGAATACAAAGCCTTAACTGGGATGCATAATGGTCCTTTTTGTTCAAGCCGCACAGCCAACAAATGACCATCAAATGCCATGCCGATGTTGTTGATCGCATGATGCCCGAGCTTTCAGATGCCACTTACATGAGACAACTACACTCCAGGATGAGTCATCCTCAAGAAATTCAAAACATGCTCTCAATTTGTTGATTGCAAATACAAGAGAAAAAATAGATGCGATGAATCTTTTCAAAGGTGATCGCAATACTATATTTTCAATTGAAATCGCAAATTTTAATGTAGGCAGTTCCAACAACTCTCAGCGATTTTTGTGAACAGTTTGTTTTAATTTTATTATAAAAACCTTTTCATGTTATTTTAGAAAAAGTCCTCAATTTGTACAAAAACTAGACTTGAGAAGTTGCACTTCTGCACTTCTTAATTTATTTTTTATAAGTCGTGCATCAAGGCTTCAAATTTTTGTGAAAGAACTTCAATCAAGACCTGCATTTTTGTATCTCCTTGGAGTTTCTAGAATAAGAAGGTGGAACCACAATGTTACTCACATAACGTGACTCAAATTCATTCGGTATTTCTGTCACTATTCTTTTTGTCTTGTTCTTTATGTAAATAGCATTCCATTTAATTTGCTATTGTCGATGTATTCACATGTTTCAAGCAACTCTATATTATGTCACTTCTGAATGATTTAGAATTGTTGTATTAAAGATTTATGTCAGCAATAAATATTAGTATGTCATGTGATATGTTTTTTACAATTACTTTGTTTAATTTCTAAAAGTAATCATTATTTAAAGGCATCTTTCTGTGGATAAGTAAATCATCTATATGTTTATTTGTCTTATAGGAATCATCAAGAATCGCATTGTTATGAGATTACCCAGCTTATATAGATATATTTGTATATTTTAGAGTTATAGATTAAATCACCTATCATCTTTGTTATACATTTAAAATGCTCATTCATCAAACCATACATTATTGGGAAACTGGTCCCATAACATCCAGTTGGAGCCACCATACCAAACGGAGAAGAGTTGTACTAAGGTCCGGACCAAGTGGTTATCCCCAATGTTGGTGCTGCGATTTTAGAGGCATCAACACCTTCCTATGGGGAGGAGTAATACATGAGAAGAAATGGCCCTTAGTGGCATGGAAAAAAATATGTCGCCGAAAAATGAAGCAAATATTGGGGTTATGGGACCCAGTAATAATGGAAATGGTGCCTGGGGCTAAGATTTGATGGAGATGGCTTCAGGGAGGGATGGATCTTTGGAAGAATATATGGACATGTAAGTAGGCCCCTAAAACACCCCCTCAACACTTACTATAGTTCGAGCAATTTTGCTTCGAGATCGTCAATTTGGACCCTCACAAAGAAGGGAAGAGGCTTAATCTAGATACACTACTTCTAGGAAGTCAAGAATGGGAGATCAAAGTTGTTTTGAGAAGACTCATGGCAACAAATTCCCAAGCTAGGGAATAATGTGGAGCTATAACAAATGATACTACAAATGGCTACATAGGGAAAAGTCAAAATAAAGAATTATTGCGAGGAAAGTATGTAAAATCGATGGTGGTACAAATCTAGCAATCCTAAGCCAATGGATGAAATCTATCAAAATTTTTTGAAGGATTTACAACATCTATGAATTCCTATCTCACCAAAAGATAACAAGATCGAATGGGGATATAGCTCGAAGGGTACCTTTTCTGTCAAAAAACCCTACCATCTAAAGGCAGGTCATCATAAACAATAGGAAGAAGAAGTATGGATAAAACTATGGAAACAAAATCTATAGACCAAAGTTTTAGTATTCATATGGATATTAATAAATAATAAACCTATCACATGGGACAATATTAGAAGTGAAAACTTCAAGCTCCATCTCATTTCCCGCTTTACTTACTAAATACAAAAACTTTGGAACATATATTTAGCCTATGTTCTTTTTGTGTAGGTCTATGGAAGAAGTGTTGGAAATAATACTGAGAGGGGGGGGTGAATCAGTATTATCAAATCAGTAAAACTTTTTCATTTTCATACTCAGATACATATATGCTACTTCAGTTAAGGATATCCGCGTATATACGCGACTGTGTTAAAAGCAACCAGCGTACATGCAATAATCTTATGATTCAGTTAGCTTATCTTCAGTAAATGCATCAGAACATTATTAACCTTATTAACAATAAGCAGAATAGATCATCACACGTAAAGAGCACACACATGAACACCATGATATAAGGTGGAAACCCAATGCGGGAGAAAACCACCTGCTGCAAGTCATCTCAATATTCTTCTT
>APFE030946334.1:0-15420 GCA_000404065.3 Pinus taeda | reverse complement strand
GGCCCGCCACCCCTTTTTTAATTTATTTTTTTTGTTATATTAAAACAATATGCCAATTTTGAAAAATCTGGATTTTAACCGAAGGGGTCATTTTAATCCGGCTGGAATTGGCCAATTCCGTCTGCTGAAAAAGTCAAAATTGTGGCCTCCTTAAGCCCGCCTAGTCAACAAAAGTCAACCCAACTTTGACTGCTTCTAACTTTTTCATATGCACTCGGTTTGACGAACCATTTGCACCACCATGATCATGACGATGAGATCTTCTACATGAATTTGGTTAGAATCCAAGAACGTTGATTTTTGAGCTTTCCTAAGTTATCTTTGTCTTGTGTGTGTCTTTTGAGCCACCTGGATCACTAGATCAGACTAGGTCCCAAATAGTCCTTAAGAGACAATACGAAACTTGTTGTTGCAAGCCTTTTCTATCCCCATCCTCAACTGTATCTAGAATATCTCCCTCGGGTTCCTCCTTGGGGGAATTTGGAAGGAATTTAATAGTGAGATATTTAAAGGGGATGCATCATCAATCGAATATTCATGGAAGACCCTGATCAAGAATGTCAAAGAAATGGTTCTTACACTAAAATGGTCAACCCAATATTGGAATCTCTCAAGTGGAGAATCTAGGCTAATGCAAGAATGGTTCCTCCATATTCATGATGATCATTCAACTAAAACTCTGATGTCAATAGTTTCCTCAAGCTTGAGTATTTGGATCCCCCCATGCTATAGGATAATTTTGCTTGATCTAGAAAGCTGCTTTCAACCCGGTAAATAAACTATGGATCTACCTAGAGTGATATGTGTATTGGTGTAAACATATCAATAGATTTAATCCTAAATCAATCCCATACAAACAAAAAACTTCCACATCAATACATGATACTTTAAAGAAAGGAGTTTTTAGGATGGTACCAGGAACCCTTGCAATTTGATGACATCTTTTGGTCCCAATGTAAAGAAACTTGCTCCTATTTGAAGATCATTCTTCCAGCTATCATAAACCAAATCACTACACCAATATACCAACAACCAAGCACACAAAAGCCTTCCGCAAAGGACTAGTCAGCCTAATAACAACATGTACAGATAAAGAGCATAATCAGATCATATATATAGGAAGGGAACAATATTATATTAACCATGGATGGAAAATACAAGGTGATATACCTCCAAAAATGAGAACCTCTGCTCAATCTTGCAGTATGGTCTCCTCCTCCAAGTGAAATAAGGCTCTTCAATGACCTAAACTCAAGATCTCATATTAGAATGACTATAATTCTCTCATTCTCTCTCCAAGACTCCAAAACTAGCCTGACCGTTTAGAATAATCAATATAAATAAGCCTAGAGGTCTCCCAAAGAGAATGTATCTAGACGCTTGGGATAGAGAGAAGTTAGGAAGCTTCTCCAATAATTCACCTAAGCCAATTCACAAACTTTGATCCACTCTAGAACCTCTTCCATCATCGTTGGGATAGAACTATGAATCTGGGATGAACTTCATTGGGATGATAAAGGATTCTAGTGACATTAAGGTAACATCACTCCATGAAGCATTAAATCCCAACAATGATGCATAAAATTGAGTGAAAAGGAGGGCCAGACATTTGTAAGAAGGTCAACAATATAGGTACTCAAGTGCACTAACTCAATGGAGGAAAATCGGTTGATAACACCCCCTCCCAACCCCTTTTGTGAAACTTAATTTTGATGATGCAGCCAAATGCAAACATGGCCCTACGAGGTATGGTGGTATTATTACAAATCACACAAGTAGGCCCATGTTCATCTTTTTAGGGACTACTAGTATTAACAAAACCAATGAAGTTGAGTTAGCAGGGTTAAAAATGGGATTGGAATATGCCCAAAGTCAAGGATACCAAACTATTTATGTGGAAGGGGAGTCCCAAATCATCATCAATATGGTATGCATATTACAAGTAGGATCCCATATACATTAGGTCTTGAGAAGTGGAAGATTAGAATCAATGATAAAATAGGTCAGGTAACTAGTTATCACTATACTAGCTCTTATTCCAGCACATATAAGACAAATAGGAAATAAGGTTGTAGATATGGTAGTGAAATATGGGTTTTTAGAAGAATATACACCTTTAGTAGAGATCTAGAACTACGGTTTGATGGTCCCTATTAAAAAATCTTGCTGGAAAATAATTCAAGAAGATTTTCCTTCCTCGGATCTAAGTGACCAGAGGAGGGGGCGGGGAGGGGTGGTGAGTTTCCATTTCCCTTCCTAGCCAATAGTTATGGGGATGTGGTAACACGCCTCACAACAACATTAAGGTCCATGACTTGATACATTAAAATCATCTTGGGCTTGATGATGAGGAAAGGAATGAAGCAAGATTGTGATCTAGTGTGCGCGAGGAGGATAGACCATACACGACAAATGCAAACATGAATGTGCATATATGATATTATAGATAAAGGAGTTTTCTTTAGCAACAGGCTTCAACTTCCTTGGATATTAATGTGGACTAATATTCAGTAGAGGAGACGACATCAAACAAGGATGAAATACACCACAACTCGTGTGAGGGGGATGTCATTATTGTGAGGCATGATGGTAATTATTCTCATGGGATATGTTACAGCTCAGAGTGCGCCAATGATAAGGGGTTACTTGATAACAACTAAGGGGATTTTAGAGATATAAAGAAGAATGAATCTAAGGTGAATTATAGTCTATATGGTATTTTCTAATTTGTGAATGTTCAGACTAGAAATGGGAGCATCAGATTTGGGGGGGTAGGTGTAAAGCTAGTTATTCCCACTTTCAGAGGAAGAAGGGCACTTGAGGAACACTATGGGACATAGTTGGAATTTTTTTGCCTATAACTTAACAAAAGAAGTAATTTAGGCAAGGGACGTGATTTTTATGGCTTAGGCACATAGCTCGTGACATTTTCATGTCCCCACCAGGTAATTTCTATTTGAATGTCTAGTTTTACTCTATTGTGATTGTTTATAAATCTTGTCCCCATGGATTAGTTTGACATAATTGCTCTCTATTATTTAGATTGTCAATTATATTTAGAAATGTCTATCTAGAAGGCACTATTTCTTTGTTTTCAAGTGGGAAGTGGAGTAGGGAGAGGACTAAAAATGGAAACTAGATTGACACTAATCCCATAGAGAGTAGAAGAAATTAGATAAAGGTGGTGCACTCCTGCTTTGTGGACTCAAGGATATTGATTTTCCGTAGATACTAGAGAGTGCTTCCCAAGGGTCACTATTTTTCTATGTTCTAGTGGAGATGGTTCAGGAAGTCTAGTCCTTTAGGTGGATAGGGGAGAGATATATTAAGAGCCTGTCTTGGGACTGTGAAGGTGCACAATTCACTCTAGGGTGGTTGGGATGAGAGAATAAAAGGGTCTTGTTTCCTATTATTTGTGTTAAAATGGTGGTGGATTTCACTAGATTTAGGTAGGAGGGTGTCCTTAAGAGTGTGGAATTGCTAGGAAAAAAAATTGATGACTCAATGTAGAGCAAAACCTAAGAAACAGTGAAACAAGTTAGCAGAGCCAATAGGTTCTCACCTTTCCACTCAGATATCTTTTTTGGTTGAAAAAAATAAGATCACACAAAAAATTATATATATTTATGTCTATGTAGCTAAAGCAAATACCAACATGTTGAGGGAGAGAGTCAAGCCGGGGAGAGGAGAAACATATTATGAAGAAAGATATCATAGGGGAAATCCATGCCTACATAATAGAGTTACAAGTTTCGCAGCTAGGTACCATGAAGAGATTCTTATGCATGTGTACGAGGAATCGATGAGAATGGAAAGGAAGGCATCCTCATAAAAAACTTCCCACTCTAATTCTGAAGTGAGAGAATAGTAGGTAGAATGGATTTTGAATACGAAGCAGAAGAGGAGAAAAGTGAACTAGTATGTGCAAGCAATAGATCTATATTTGCAAATGAAATTTATCCTGGGACATGTGCTCCTAGACAATTAGGAATCGTGGAGGGATTTATTATAGACTCTGGGCCACATCGATGGCCACCTTAGGAACTATCATTTCAAATTGGAAATGGTGGACCATAGGATGGTGTGAATTGATAGCTCCTTGGCATTCCACCAACAACTCTCGGACCTCCAATAATGCTAGCTACCGCTATTCTAGTAGATGGTTCAAATTTTGATCCAATTCCTTGAGTATGTGATGGTTTATGTTGATGTTTATCGACTTCCTTATGTCCATGACTAGATAGGTCAATATCCTAGTGTATGTGTGTTTAAATTCACATATTGTAGGCATTGTTGGATTCTTATGGCCCTCTGAAGAGTCCAATTTTGTGTATGGCTCAGTGTCCCAAACGAGACTAGAATAACTTATATACCTTTTTAATGTAATTCTTTATTTTGACATAATAGAATTCACACACATACACAAATCTTATTTATTTTAAATCTTTCTCACTCTTTCCTCTCTATTATTTAATTTTTTATTATCTCTTTACCCTTTCTCATACTTATATATATATATAATATATTATATATATAATATATATATATATATATATATATATATATATATATATATATATATATATATATATATATATATATATCATATATAATCTATATATATATATTATATATATATATAATATATATAATATTATATTATAGATAGATAGATAGATATAAATATTATATTCCTTTTCCTTTCCAATCCATTGTTGATTCATAATTAATTTAGTTGCTCCCCCTTTTATTGAATAATCATTATTTTTATTATATCTTATATATTTATGGACAATTAATTTTAATTTTATTTATAATTTATTTATACTATGATTGATTAATCCTTTTTCACTTAGTATTAATATTCGTATAAATTTACCAAATTCCTTCTTTTTAATTATTTATTTTTGTTCTTATGATAAATAATTATTTAATAATTTATGTATTCTACCCATGAGCTCGCTCTTTTTATTTTATATAGATTTAATTGAAATCCCTAATGATGGATGGAGTATCCATTAAGAATACTAGGACACTTCAAAACTAATATAGAATTCAATTCTAGAAAATTCACCGCAAATACAACACACCACAAGAACTCAAGTTCACCTCTAAATGTTCATTGCAATGTATCTTCTCATATCAACTACCTACCATAAATATATGTGGCCACTACCTTTAGAGATGTATGAAGCCTTAACATATAAATCAAAACCTTAGTATTGTTTACTTCTTCCATATTGTAAAAGTGGTGGCATTTGACACATATAGCATACCTTATATGTTCAAGGCTATGTCATTTTGAAAGACTAGACTATAGAGGAAAACAAGGATTATGAAGAGGACATTCATTAGATAAATCTAATTTGGTGTTTTCTAATATTTAATCACTACAATGTGAGAGAAGATAATGGAGTCAAAAGAGTGGGCCAGTATTGACATGGTGACTAAGAGGGAAATAGATTTAAATAGCCTTCATGTCTAGGTCATGGAATTTATATAACTTACAAAATAACATCAAAATCAAAGCCAATGAGTCATCATTCTCAGAAAAATGTAGACTTGATGACCCTCTCATGCATTGTGGATTATTGACTTTCATATAAATCAATATTTTTTAACCTACAATTTAGTTGTACTAATGACCCATGAAAATGTACTCAAGCATAATGATGATGTTCACTTTATTCCTAACTTAGTAATCATTGGGAGATTCTCTTCTTATATCACTACTGCAATTTCCTTGCCACATGAATCACTTGGTCTAGGAATCAAGATTTTCACTATACTACTATGATATTTTTATTACAAACCCTGATTTTTGAAAACATGGCATTGATTTGATGATGATTCGGCATCTCAAGACTTCGTGCACCACATCCTCCCATCATATGTTCATTAATTCTTAGCTTGCAAAACAATCCTTTCAACTATTTATTCATAAACCTTTTTCAATGGATCCTCTATTAGTTATTAATGGATCACACAAAAAAATGTGCATATATTCAAGAAATGTAACCATCCTAATTCATTTCAATGTTCCCTCCCCCCTATTCCAAGGATATGTTAGTGATCAATAATAAATCCTACCAACTATTCATAATATTGACCATATTTTCTATATTAACTATGGATGGTTATCATTGATCTCTTATACAATCACCCATTAACATGATCACCCCTTCTCAAATCATAATCCCAAAGACACTAAACCCCTAACACATTTTGATCGAAACATACTAACTACCCAATTCACAAACTAATTGTAGCATACGCAGTACCATCCATCCACCTTTAATGGTATAAGGTACTTTGGAAAGATTAAATTTTCCCACTTCTCAGTAATCTAGAACCAATTTTTTCCTACTTAAACATATATCCAATAGAAAATTGGTGTAGGAATTCGACTTAACCCATTGATCAATGAATATAACTAGGTCGTCTAATATCTACCAACAATATTCATGGATCTACTATATGTCAACTACTCATTAAGGATCCATTAATTATATGCATGGATCTATTATTTATCATTTACCTGTTGATCCCATGCATGAATTTATTACATAATAGCCATGTATTGAATATTCTACATAAGTGTAAGTTTAAATGCATATTGCACATGACTTAAACTTATAAAGATCAAGTGAAAATCATTCATTAATTCGCTAGTGATAATTAAACAAGTAATTACACCAAATAAAAAACACATGAAATGCAATTACACTTATATTTTGCAATTATACACTAAATAACTATAAACCTTGGATATTCCACCTAGTCATAACATATTACTACTCTAAATATCTCAACGACGGGTCAACTCCAAGCTAGGGCCATCACTCCAGCAAGGAAAAGGCTTACCTTGAGTCAACTATGGTCACATGATTGGTACCAAACAAGTACTAGACCAAGGCATCAACTCTAACATCTCTCGAAACTACAACCTCTCATTCCTCAACTTTCACAACCCAAGGTAGTGCACCACATTCTCTACCTATGTTGTTCCTCAAGATGTGCCACTACCCTACCAAGGCTTCCAACAGAGGATAGCTAGGAAGTCTCAAAATATTGTAGCTCTAAGAGTTTCAATTATTCTCAGGAGTCTCCAAGCACCCCTCAAGCCTCACATTGGGGAATCCTAACCAACTAAATCCCTTTTTGGGGCTCCAAACCTACCTATGGAAACCTAGGGAGAATTAGAACTAGAATCCCAACTAGGATTCATAATGTTTTACTAGATCGCAAGGCTCAATGGTTGTTAAAGCTTACTTACCCTCCAATATTTAGCCTAAACCAACAAAGAACTAGTGAAGAAGGCTCGATGAATGATGGGAAAATGATGATATGGTGTTGGAAAGAATTCCCCACTACCATCGAAAACTTGAATTAAGTATGCATGAAGTCTTTTTGAAACATTTCACCCAAAGGACTCACCCCCATCACCTTGGAACTCAATTAAACTATCCATATATCCACTTTTAGACTTAGGATAAGACACAAATAGTATTATACCATTCCCTTTATAAATTTGGATTATATTCCACAAAGTGACTTTTGGAATATTATAATATGTATTTGGCTTATGAATCATGTCTTGGTTTTAACCCGATAATTTTCTCTCCTATGGGTCCTTGACTCCATTTGTCATGTTTTACTTGGTCTGCAATAGTGTTATTAACATGAGTGTGATTAAATATTACATTGCTAGCTCGATAAACTTTTCACCCATAGGTTTTATGGCCTTAATCACATAGACATTGTAGCCTCAAAACTTACAAACATACATGACAGGCCCCAAAACAAACATATAGACATTAGTACACATGAACAAAAAATTATATATACACATGGAACACATCCTAGCTCACTAGCATAATAAAATATGTATAAATACATACAAGGGGTTACACTAGGGGTATGAAATTTCCCTCCCTCTTATTTATCCATTGTCCTAAGTGCATCATAGACATGTATAGTAAAAAAAAATTCAAAAAATTGATTGTATTCTTCCCTTGTTGTATCATCGTGCATCATAGACATATGTACAATCAAAATTTCTCAAAAATTTGAGGCTACTCCCCCCTTGTATCATCATTCCTCATGTATGTATGTATAATCAAAATTTCTCAAATAGTTGAGGGTACTTCTGCCTCATGGCATCCTCATGCTCGCATGTAGCATCCTTAAGATCAAAATGCATCCATTGAACCCTCAACAGTGTGATGGATCAATTCTAAAGCACTTTGACCTTCGTATCCAATATTGACACTAGATAGACCTAAAATTAACCCCTTAGCTCCACCTAAATCACGTGTAAATCGATTACATGGTTAGCATCAACTACATATTTGTTAAGCAATTATACATTAAATTCACCATGTATATGCTTATATGCAATAAATGAAATCCTATATGCAAATGGTCCAATTCTTTCTAGAATTTCAAGAGACCCATAATATCTTGTTGATAGTTTTGAACAGCTTCCCAACTTTAGGGAACTCTTCTTTGCCTTGAACTTCAAGAAGACATGATCTTCCACTCTTAATTTCGTATTTACCCTACCTTTAACTATATAGCTTTTCTTCTTATCCTAGGAAGCTTTCAAAAAAAATTTACCTCCATCACTTGTTCTTCCATTTCCTTAAGCAAGTTAAGCCCAACAATGGCCCTATCATTTAGGTTGTCCCAATTCATAGGTGCATTATATTTCCTTCAAGTAGAAGACCTCAAATTGACTCATCTTAAAGGATACATGATACATATTGTTGTACGCAAATTCAACCAGATGAAAATATTATTCCAAATTTCATGGTATGTCCATCACATACATGTTGAGCATATCATCAATCATCCATTTAACCTCTCATCCTTTCTGTTGGTGCATAGATTGTCTCAATAACTAAGGACAGCTGAGACCACACCACAGAGGATCCTAGATCCTCCCGCTCCAGGTGACAAGGGTTGGCCTCCCTTCCACCATAGGGGGCAATCCCTGGTGATAATCAAAATTGAATAGATGTTGTAAAATAATGTAAATTAAATAGATTTTCTAATTAACAAATAAATAGGCCAAATTATTGAATAAAGAGTATTTTAAATAAATAATGAATTTTAGGAAATAGAGGTGGTAGGCATATAACATGTGAAAACTTATCAAAAATAAAATAGCATTATGACTAAATGAGGTTTAAATTAGTATATCATATTTTTCACAAAACATGAGGGTTAGTAAAAATAAAAAATAAAAATAAAAATAAAATGAAAAGACAGAAGTAAGAAAAAATTGGTTTAAATGCATTTAATAGAAATTTTGTGGTTGAAACAATATGGCATCAAGTGCTATTATTATTCATCTTGTAACAAAATTTAATTTGTCTAAATAGTAAATATTGGAAGAAAAACTAAACCAATTTTAATGCGTTGGAGATTAATCAATCTAATCATGTCAAAGCATTGCTAATCACCACATATTACTAGTAAAATAAAGAAATGAAAAATAAATTAACAATAAAAAATAAAATAAGAAGGTTGGTTTTATGGTATTTAAATTTATGTGCAAATAAAATCTTAAATAACATGAATTGTTAGAGTTTCGTACTGCAACTAATAAATTCAAATATTTTTAAAAAAATAAAAATTAAATAACAAGTATTCAAGTATTTAAATCGATATTGTATGCAATATTATTGAATAATCATGTAATATCAATAACCTACACAATGACCATGAATAAAACCTCAATAAAAATAACAAACAAAGAAAAAAAAAAAAAAAAAAAAAAAAAAAAAAAAAAAAGATATTATTAAATAAAAATCCTCACATCCACAATGAAAAACACCACTGTAGCAATTACAAGATGGTCTTAAAAAGTATAAGTCTTCATCTCCGATGCACCACCATCCTTCAATCTGCCCAAAAAGTCCCTGCCAAAAATCTCCTTTCAAAAAAGCTCTAAAACAATTCTTTTACATCTTCTTTTAAACGTTTGGAAGTTGATTTCATTAAGTTTTTGTAACTTCCAGTGAGAGTACATTAATAATTATTATTGTAACTAAATGAAACGTTTATTTATTTCTCCCATTAATCTCCTGTTCAAATCTTCAATCAATCAATTATTAAATTGCCCATAGTAAAATTCCTTCGTAAGTTTGTTTCATTAAGTTTTTGTAACTTCGAGTAAAATTACATTAATAATTATTATTGTAACTAAATGAAACGTATATTTATTTCTCCCATTAATCTCTCATTCAAATCTTCAGTCAGTCAATTATTAAACTACCCAACGTAAAATTCCTTCACCAGCATTTTCTGTAATAAAACTTTTTCACGCACCTTTATTTATGAGATGAACTCAAAAAACACTATAAGGAGAATAATTGGGTGAAACCTCGTACCTTATTCTCTTTCTTAAACAAATTATTTTTTGACCTAATTCTTTCGGTAAATCTGGATAAACACTTTATAACAAAATTTTAGAATTTGTTTTATGTAAGTCTATTTGACGGTTCTCATTGTAAACCATCGTAAATCCTCCTCAACATGTAAATAAATCCAAAGTTTCTAAAATATATTTTATGTATATGAATTCATGCATGTGAAGAAAATCTTGCAATAAACCTCAACAAGAACATTAATGAGATCAATTTCAGGAAAACGAATTTAAGGTGAAGAAATCCCGACACTCCCCAACCAAGATGTGGATGTAATAAAAACTTAGGGAAATTAAATCAATGGTTCTCTTAATAGGGAATGCTTTAACGAGTCTTACTCACCCCATGAAATCTCATCCATCGATATTGCTTTTAACAAAGGGATGACATTCATTTCGGGTGGAGAGCTACAAGTAAATTAACCTCTTTCCTTGAGCTGATGGCATTCACACAAATGTGTGGAGCCTCGTGCATAGTTTTGAATGTGATCCTTCATTTAATAAGATATGAACCAATAAATATTTTGTCTTTTACTCCTTTTAAAGCAACATGAAAATAATTTTGACAGATAAATAAATAATTTTGATGCAAAGTTATAAAGACAATCTTTGGAAAATAAAATATATAGGGTATGTTGTTTATTAATTAATGATTTTCATAGATTACCATTTGTTTCATTAAAAGTTTTAAATTTTACTTTGCTTTCTTGGCTTTCATGTTTTACACCATAATTTACCTGTGGTAACATTTGTAAAATTATGTTTCTAATATGTATTTCTCACTCACACATATATATAAGAAGTTAACTCTTTTAATCATTGAAACACCAAATTTTAAATATTATTAATATATATGTTTTTCCCCTTTTTAGTAGACATTGTTTCCCCATTTTTAGGAGTTCTTAATGATAGTAATAATATCTCAATTATGTTTAGTCACATATGCTAGTTAGTAATATTTAATCTTTTAATTGTTTGTAATTTGAATTTATATGTGATATATAGAATTAAAATGATAATTAAGTATTTCATATTCATATCTATAGTGTGACATTTATTTAACGTCACTTAGTTATTATCCCTACTTAGCTTTGATCTAATCCCTTGTTTTGATTTTTCTTTTGTATTTTAGGGAGTCGAACTAGGCGAGACAGAATAGAAAAAGGCTTTTGCGGGTGATGGTGCATAAAGGTAGCCTGAATTTTTGAAGAGGGTTAAAAAGAACGAGAGGTAGGGAGGCGACTTAAACCCCGTATTGAATAAGAGCATCACTATCTAGGGGATTTCCAGAAGATAAATTAATATTTTTTCCTTAAGGTCAAAATGTCAGTGACACGAACTTGGGTGTCTCTCACATCTACTGACTCATGATATAAACCCCATTTCGTAAACTTTTTTTGACATCCTTAATATTCATAGGCTAAACCTACTCAAGATTTCAAGGAGGGAAGACCAGTAGTGAAAAAGTATTAACCTGGTAGTAAAGGGTGCAAAGGGTTATGTTGGATTTTCAATCTTAGCACAGAGGCGACAGTTTCTACAAAGAAAATGGTGTAGAATGATAAGCAAGGAAACTAGGTAGAAAATGAGCTTGAAAGCTTACAGACAGGTATATTTAATTTATAAATGCATTGCTAAATATGTTGGAAATAATACTGAGAGGGGGGGCGTGAATCAGTATTATCAAATCTTTTCCAATAAACACTTGCAGATCTGACTAATGAAACTTGTATATACCTTCCAAATTTTAATATAATTTATTCTTTAGATGTTAACCATTGATCTGTATGTCAGAACCATATCATAATAAACAGTAACAAGAAACATAGACAATCACACCAAAGAACACCAGATGTAAGGTGGAAACCCAATGTGGGTGAAAACCACCTGCTACAATATGTCTCTATCTTCTTTCAATTAAAAACTTCTTTTTACAATGATTTTGTACTGGTGCATTCCTTTGCCAGTACGCAGGCTGCAACCTGCAGAGAGCTACAACCCTCTCTCGTTTTCTAACTTCTCCTGGAAGGGAGCTACAACCCCCTTAGCTCTTGTACTAGCTAAGATACTAGTACGTAGGTGATGACCTACAGAAGGCTACTACCTTCTCTTTCTTCCAGGGACCACGTTTCATAAATTTTCAAACTGGATCCAAAACATCAAGTACATGTGCATCACCCAATCTCCTTTAAACAAATAACTTCTCATAATGCAGTAACCAGAAAATAACACCAGTAACCAGACATCAATTTAACCCAGATCTCTGCAGAAACAGATAAAAGACAGCTAAAATGTATTTCAGGAAGGTCCGCAACTTCACCGAAGGAAACCTGCGGACATCCGCACTTCTGTCGTGATGAGTCTACGCAACTCCGCACCTGCACTGTCTATTGTTCAACGCACCTCCGCACCTGCTTTGCCAATTCAACTATGTCTCACCAACCGATTATCAGAAATTCAGATCTTGCTCTTCTTAAGATTTTCAACTCAACTGTGTTTAGCCAAATGATCTCCTTTCCTTTTTATAGGCTAGGCCTCACTCAAAACCATTGAGAAACAATACCACGGACCCAATACTTGGGTTCAATTCTTTTGGATGCAATACCATGGACCAAAACCATAGGATCAAAAACTATTAGACTAATACCATGAACCAACCATAATATTTCCCATGTCTGTGCGCTTTTCTCTGCATGAAAGTGCATGAACTTTTCTCTGCATGAAAGTGCGTGAACTTTTCTCTGCATGAAAGGATCTTTTCTCTGCATGAAAGTGCGTGAACTTTTCTCTGCATGAAAGGAACTTTTTTCTGCATGAAAGTGCGTGAAATTTTCTCTGCATGAAAGTACATGAACTTTTCTTTGCATGAAAGTGCGTGAACTTTTTTTTCGTGAAAGTCCGTGAACCAAAAAATAACTTTGCCGCACTATAATTTATCATCTGAGATGAGTGGGTTGCCATCAAGAACAACATATGTATCATAATGCCAACAATCTCCCCCTTTGGACTTGATGGCAACAACAACCAATCACTCTCCCCCTTTTACATCAAGGGCAAAGGGACGGACTACCATACTCCCCCTGAGTACCTGTTGAAAACTCTGAACGAGCTCCCCCTTTCTATATGCTCTGTGTTGAAATGTTGTCTGCAAAAATATGTTCTACAAGAAAGAACATGACTCCATACATTATACGTAACATTCCTATCATCAAGACTCATACATACATCCATCTCCCATCCAAATGGGAATACACAAGATAGACAAAACTCATTCATCCCAGGCATAGTGGGGAAACCAAAATAGGTCATTACATGACCTTGATATGAAAATAAAAACAACTATCAGCAGAATCAACCTTCAGACCAGCACACATTGATCTACTCCACCAGAAAACTCTTGAGAAATCAAACCAAGGACTTCTAAGATAATGCCAACAATGCATCATTAGAAGAATATATGCTCCCCCTGAACCTGTGCCAGATGATCTCTAATAGACCCATTCAACCCACATAGACCGGGAAATGTATGTGTATCCACCTGCATACCACAAACAAGATTCAACAGCGGGATGATGCATCAACAACCCCCAGCTTCTGTCTGAGGTATTCAAATGTCTTCCTGGGCAATGGTTTGGTGAAAATATCAGCAACTTGTTCTTTGGAGGGAACATATTCCAATTTGACCTTTTGTTCCAGCACTTATTCCCAGAGAAAATGATACTTGATCGGTATGTGCTTGGTCTTTGAATGCATGACTGGGTTCTTTGAAATGCTAATTGCACTTGTATTATCACATAAGATGGAGATAGGTGGTGTGCAAGTGATTTGAAAATCCTGCAAGGTTTGAATCATCCAAAGGAGTTGAGTGCAACAGAATGCAGCAGCCACATATTCTGCTTCAACAGTAGATAATGCAATAGAACTCTGCTTCTTGCTGAACCAAGATACTAATCTGGAACCCATAAAGAATGCACCACCACTAGTGCTTTTTCTGTCATCCACGCTTCCAGCCCAATCTGCATCTGTATAAGCATGAAGAGCGAGATCCGCATCTCTAGGATACCATAGGCCATAGTTTTGAGTTCCTCGAAGATACTTGAAAATTCTCTTTACTACCTAAAGATGAGTTTCCTTAGGATTTGCCTGAAATCTTCCAACCATTCCTACTGCATGCATGATGTCTGGTCGGGTACCTATTAAATAGAGCAGACTTCCAATCATGGACCTATAGGTTGGCTGATGCACTACTACTGATTCATCATTTGCACTGAGGCTGCATCCTGTGACCATAGGAGTGCATACTGGTTTCAAATCTTCCATGCTATACTTCTTCAAGATCTCCTTGAGATACTTGATTTGAGATAAAAAGATACTGCCTTTATTTTGTTGAATTTGTAAAACAAGAAAATATGTCAGTTCTCCAAGAAAAGACATTTCGAATTCCTTCTGCATCACCAAGGCAAAGTTTTGACTCATAGCTTCTTCATTGCTTCCAAAGATGATATCATCTACATACACAACAAGTATTAGCAATTTTTTATTTTCAATTTTTATATAAAGATTGTTATCTGCTGATCCTTTTGAAAAACCTTGTTGATGAAGGTATTTATCCAGACGATAGTACCAAGCCCTTGGAACCTTTTTGAGACCATATAGAGCCTTCTTTAGTCTACATACAAGATTTGGATCATTACCAAGGATGAATCCATCTGGCTACTCAATGTACACTTCTTCTTCTAAGTCTCCATTCAGAAAGGTCAATTTCACGTCCATTTGGAATACTTTGAACTTCTGAAAGCTATAGAGAGAAAGGAACATTCTGATGGCCTCAAGTCTAGCAAAGAGAGCAAAAGTTTCTTCAAAGTCTATTCCTTCTTGTTGAGCATACCCTTTACAAACAAGTTTGGCCTTGTTTCTAATTACTTCTCCATTTTCATTCAATTTATTTTTGAAGACCCATTTTGTTCCGATAACATTCTTATCCTTTG